>PYAF01005598.1:536197-590760 GCA_007407185.1 Glycine tomentella
ATATTAACAAATTAAAATACAAACTATAACATTATAAAAAATATAAGCAGAACCATAAAAAAAAAAAAAAACTCACCTGAAGCTGTTGGAATGAGCAAAAGTTTGAGAGGATTGTATGAGGGCCGTGGAGAGGGTGTGAGGGCCGTGAATGAGAGGGATAACCGTTAAATCCCAAACACCCTAAATCGCTGGCCCCACCCGCGAATTCCTGGAAAATTCTACGTGTTGGTTTCTGATTGGTCCACGTAATGCACCAGATGTCTCAGCGAATTAAGCAAGTTCGCAGCCTGCTCCAGCGATTTCAGTCCATGTCTACAGCATCCCATGCAGCCAATCCGGGCACGCCAAATCAGCAACTTATTTTGCTTTTATTGCCAGCGAGATATGTCGCGTGGCATATCGACAAATACTTTTGTCCGCCTGGCACTCTGCCATTACTTTTGCCCAATAGTGGTAGTTTGACGAAAGTCTCGACTTCGTGGTTTTTAATGAGATTTAATTAATTAATTTATTAATATTAAAAGTTATTTATTTTATTAGTGATTAATTTTGTTTTAAATTTATATGTTATTAATATTAATAAGAAATTTTTTTATATAAAAATATTATTAATTATTAATTTTTTAATATCTCTTATCATCAATATATTTCCTGTTTTAACCTTTATGACTATGTATGTAAAATAGTCAAAAGCAAGATTTTCTAAATATTTTATATAATATATAAAGTTTGATCTTAGAAAGTATAAGACGTTAATGTATATTATTTACTATTTATTGAACTCAAAAAATAATAATAATTGCAATATTTTTAAGAAAAATAATACAAAAGAAATTTTGTAATGATTCTAATTAGAAAGATTAAGTTAATATCTAAGTTTTTCAACTATTTGATAATTTTTAATAAGGTTCTTATATTACTTTTTTTTTAATTGAGTCCCTAATTTTTTTTATTACATATATGTTATTAATGGCATGGACTTAAGTAATAAATAAATACAAGTTCAAGGACTCAATTTTAAAAAATTATTTAGAACATAATTAAAAAAAGTAAATAGTTCAAAGATTTATTGAGTAGTTCTTAAATTTTACTTAAGCTTTTCCAATATTCTTCTTAAACATTTATATACCACTTCAAGATATAGTATTGTCAACTCTACAAATCTGCATTGAGTATTCTGAACTCTTTAGGTTAATATTCTTACATCAATCAAAAGTAATCATGGAAAAGAGTTTGAAAATGAAAGTTTTCAAAGGTTTTGTAAAGAAAATGGTATTTTTCACAATTTCTTAATATCAAGAACACCACAACAAAATGGTGTTGTTGAGAAGGAAAATAGGTTATTACAAGAAATGGCCAAAACCATGTTGAATGATTATTAACCCCAAAAATACTTCTGGACTGAAGCAGTGAATATTGTCTGTTATTTACAAAACAAAATTTACATTAGACCAATCCTGAAAAGACTCCCTATGAATTGTGGAAAGGAAGAAAGTCCAATATATCATACTTCTATCCTTTTGGATTTCAATGTTCCATTCTAAACACTAAAGACAATCTAGGAAAGTTTGATTATAAGTGTGACGATTGGATACTCTGAAACTTCAAAAGCATTCAGAGTTTATAATTCTAGAAACTTAGTTGTGAAAGAAGTTATCCATGCGAAGTTTAATGACACTAAGCCTAACGAAGACCTATCAAAGCTAGATAATTCATTTGCTGAATTAAGGTTGGATGATGACAAGTCAATCAAAGACAAAGCAAATAATGATGTGTTAACAGAAGAGTCTAATAAGCCAGTTGAAGAATAAAGAACCTACTAGATGCAATTGGCAGATGAAGAAACACCATCCAAAAGTTTTGATAATTGGCAATCCTGTTGATAAAGTCAAAACAAGATCATCTTTCCAACAACAAGGCTAGACTGCTCTCATATCAGAAGTAGAACCAAAGATAGAGGATGATGCCTTGTTAGATGAAAGCTAAATCCAAGTTATGCAAGAAGAACTTGACCAGTTTCAAAAGAATGATGTCTGGCATTTAGTGGAACTACCTAAGGACAAAGTAGTTGTTGGAGCTAAATGGGTCTTTAGAAAGAAGCTTGATGAAGCAGGTAAGATTGTGAGAAACAAGGCCAAGTTGGTTGCCAAAGGATACTGACAACAGAAATGTATAAACTACAATGAAACTTATGCTTTTGTTGCACTAATTGAGGCAATAGGCATTTTATTATCATGTCACTCATAGCAATATGAAGTTGTATCAAATGGATGTAAAAAGTGCATTCCTCAATGGTGTCATTAAGGAAAAAGTCTATGTAGAACAACTCCCTAGTTTTGAGAGTACTACCTTTCGTCACCATGTTTTAAACTAAACAAAGCTTTATATGGACTGAAACAAGCTCTTGGCGCTTGGTATGAAAGCTCAGTTCCTTTTTTTTTTTTTTATTGAAAATGGTTTCAAAAGAGGAAAAGTAAATACTACTCTATTTTGAAAAAAATTGTGGCAATCAATTCATTATTGAAAATGCTTTAATGAATTCTTATTGAAAACTCTATATGCCTTGCTAGTAGATGAGTATTGTTAGGGTGTTATTTCACATTAGATTCAACTTATAGGCCAAGTGTAACCCAATCATGATGTAGTAACTGAATTATCGTCCAGGTTGTCTCCCAAAGGAATAAAGGAGGGATTTCGTGTAATTATTTAACTAAGAACTAGGTTTCTGTATTTTTGTTTAGTGATTATCACGAAATAAATAACATAAAATAAATGGCAATAAAACTTAAATGACAATAAAATAATTAAGTAAATATATAAATACTATACTTTGATGGTGACGTCGATCTTGATGAATAAGTGTCTAGGTTTGGACTTAGAATTCACTTGATCTACTGTAACTTCACAATTCTCTACTTATCTTTCTTGCTCATCCTTAATTCACTAATATATTCTACCCAGCTCCCGCATGGTCGTAGATTCTAAACTACTTGTCCGATATATAATCCCTTGGACATAGTGACACAAGCAATCAACATTAATGGTCAAGAATTAGTGAGGCATAACCAAGATTATTAGAGTCTGTAGAGGATTAGAGAATATTGGTGGTTGAGCTTAAGGAGACTTTTAATAAAAATACTTGGGTGAATCCTGAATAAACTTTTCGAAAGAATACTCAAGGGAGCCTACAAAGGCTTAGAAATTTTTTGTGTTGGAGCCTATGGAGGCTTTAGCAAAAAAAGAATACCACAACTGGTACTTGTATTAGTGGAAATCCTACAACTGTAGGGACTAAACGTAGCTCAAGATTGTTGATGAACCAGTATAATTTTTGTGTGTACTTTATCCTTTCTTACTATTTTTGATTTGTTGCTTTTATATCTTTTATTTGGAAAACATATTTTACAACTTCATATCTTTGACATAAGACCATAAGAAGTTTTTTCCTGAATTGTTTTCAAAGTTCAGAAGAAACATATATATATATATATATATAATCGTTTCTATAAAAAATAAAAACAAAATCTACACTAGCTAGAGTATGATATTTCAAATAGTTTCTGAAGCATTATATGTCAGTATCTTTGTAAGGATTTTCATCAAAAAACTATTTTCATACGTAGTACAATATCGAGGGATAAGCAATGCTCCTAACAATGCTTCTAAAATTGTAAATTTTGATTTGTCTTTGAAACCTCAGAATACAAGTCTAGCAAAGTCCATAAACCATTGGATCCATATTCAAAGTCAAATCCAATTTGACACTATCTTATATACTTTAATTTGACACAATTTTTAACTAATGTGGGAGTTGGGGTTTTTCCTAATTGATATTAACCATAGTTGTAGACCAGGGTTAGCTACTTGTGATGGGGTGTGACATTAGCCAATAGTTAGTCGTGCAGCTGGATTTCAACCATGTCTAGAATAAATACATATACCTTAAGTGGGGGTGATTCTTCCATATATATATATATATATATATATATACATATTATGTTAATCCTTTGTGCATGGTAACTAAATAATCGTGATGACACAATGATGTGCAATTATTATGTTTTATTAATTCCTACTTATGGTTACTTAATTTTTCAGGATACTGTGTACTATGGGTGCATGGTTTTCATTAACGGTGCATGGTTTTCACTAACGATGTGCATGACCTGACTTGTCTCAACTATAACTCAGCTCGTCCCCTGTCTGAAGTTAATTGTGACAAGTTCATGTTTAGAAAATAAATTTGGTGTATTATGAGAACAACTGAACAAGTTTGATTTGTACTTTAGGTCGTCTCAACCCAATCCAATATTTTTTTTAAAAGTATATTTTAAAATAAAATTATTAATAATATAATTTCTTGACTTAATAGATATTATTTTATATAACATGATATTATTTATCTCAAAAAATATATCTTAATTGTAGTCTTATATATTTCTTTGATTTAACTATTTTACTATACATAATGTTAATAGTATTATATTCTACAAATTGGATTAATTTGATTTGTCCTAGATATTCAGGGTTTTAATTATGTTAAGATCGGGTTTAAATAAATAACCCCATCGAAATTTAGTAGAGACATGAGTATTAAATTAAGGAAAACAACATTAAGATCTCCTAAACTTTAGTCATTTTGTAAAACGCACCTTAAACTTTAATTTAGTCCCTCCTTTTGTATATATGTCATGTGCTCAGACTCAACATTCCTTGTGTTTGGTTTGATCCTTTGGTTTCGGTTAGTAATAATATGGTTTCTCTTTGCCTTTTTAAAAACCACTTTAATTTAATTCTAATAAATCCTTAAATTTTACTTATTTTGTAAATATATATCATAAAATTTAAATTTTTTATGATTGATATTAAAACTTTAATTTTTTTTGTAAATAGACACTTGAACTTTAATTGCATTTCAATTGATCTCTCTGTGTATGTAAAATAAAAAAGGGTTTTATTTGATTTTTAATTCTAAATTTATTATTTTAATGTTTGAAAAAGTGATCTATATATAAAAATAAAGTTAATAAATAGTTAATTAACCATATAAATTCCAGTTTTTACTTTTATTAATTTTTTTAAATCTCTTATTTTTCCAATTTTCATTTCTACTTGAAACTCATAACTTGTTTAATTTTCTACACTTTTTTATTTATAATTTATTCCAATATTTGATCTTCAATATTGATAAAAAAAATTAATCATTAACACCTACCCGAAGGATAAAAAGTCTTCAAATAAAGAATTGTTTTCTTTCTTAAATATACTTATGAAATTATATTTATTAATGAAAACAAGTACAATACTCATTGTTAACACTATTCAATTTAAAATTATTAATATATTAATTCCATTGAATAAATAAATAAAAATCCATACTCATCAAGTGGTGCATGCAAAAAATTTTCTTAAATTTAGTTATTTGAAATGGTGGAGTTGCAGTACAGAAAAAGTCGGAATCAGACTGAAATTTGATTAAACCCAAGTCTCAGTCAGAGGCTTGGAAGTAATTGAATCTAATGAAAAAGGCGCACGAAGAGTTGCATTGCCTTCGTTAAACGACAAAATAGGCATCTTTCATCCTGTGCAGGCGGGAACCGAGAACGCATTGTGTTTTAGGTTAACGAATCATGCTTAATAATATAATATTATGATAATAATAATATAATAATAACAGTACATTTTTCCTGATCATGATACAAATTATCTCCCTTAAAAATAGTGATAAATTTTTATTAAAGATCATAAATATACACAGTATTCTTCTTCTAATATAATTTATTACATATTTAAAATTAAAAACAAATAAAAATTAAATCTTGAATCATTTAGTTAATATAATAATAATAATATAATATCAAATAGGTACGCAACCGGCCCTATCTTGAATTTCAATTAATGGTACTTGTGTTTATTTATAATAATGGTGTTTCACTCTATGCATCTGGGTAGATTTGCGATTGACTGATTGGAGGCAGAAAGAAGCATCTCAATGGGCATAGGAAAATGACCTTGACGTGTTTGGACTATTTCAGTTTAGCACCCTGTAAGGGGTTACATTCCAATGTGGGGCAGCTACACCACCTTTCGTGCTTCGATTGTTATCATCAATGTCCTAATCTACTTGGAGCTTCCAAACAGATTATGCTATGTATCTCACTTCAGACAGTTTTGAAATAGACAAAAGAAGCGATGGAATTGTTAAATAAGTTCTATCAACTTCAAGTTTAATTTTAAAAATAAAATAAAAACTGATACAGAGGGGAGTGCTTCTCGATATAATCAACGCAAATGCCTGACCATATGTAAACGTGGAGATAGTAGTAATCCAATTTACACAACACACATTGAGATCAAATTGCGTGAGAGCAAAAAGTTATGACATGGTCTCATTAACGATAATTAATTTAGGTTTAAATATTATTTTTATAAGTTTATTTTTAGTTTGTGAAAAAAATTTGTGTATTTTTTGTCAATAAAAATTATAATGTGTTATTTTTTACCAATAAGTCGTTGGTTTGAGTGATACTGAATTTGATTTCCTTTAACAATATCTCACATTCGAATTTTGTGGATAAAAAAATGTAATTAGGAGAGGATAACCTCACTAAAGATGACTAGCAAGATTTCTTGATAGAGATTAGTCATCGACAAAGTCAATAGATATCTTATACCAATAACATAATTAAAAAAAAAAATAATGTGTTACTTTTTGACTCAAAACTAGATTCAAATTCAGGATCTGTCTAGGGTGGGAGAACTTGGCATATCTCCCACAGTGAAAAACCCATTTTTTTACTATTGGATCTTTTAATTTTTGAGTCAATAATTGATATTTTTTCTTTCTTTCTTTCTTCCCTTTCCTATTTTGACCTTGGTTATCCTTTTCCACTTAACACGCTCAATCACCATGGTTGTCCGGTGTGTTCACATAACCACCAAGAGTTTGTTGTCAACCACCAATGTCACTATCTTAATAACCCTCCGTCCTCAATTTGCCACCACCGTAGTCGAAAGCATTACCACGTCGTCGTGACCATGACTCTCACGAACTCCCATGGTCAGTCGGTTACTACAAGTGCAGCCCCATGCCTGTGGCGCACTATCAGCAAAAAGCACTAATGGAATTTTTATTTAGCAAATTTGGTTGTGCCTTAGGCTAACCTGACTTGGTTTTGTTCAATTTTGGTTTTGTTAATTTGAGTTTGATTTCAAAATGACACACAAATCTGACTTGGTTTTGTTCCATGGGTAAAGATGAAAGGATGGGGGCGAAGGGTTTCAAAAGGAACATATCTGATTTGCTTTTTGTTATAGTTTGAATTGTTCTTGTTAAAAGTAGATTGGTCAAAACTCATAAATTCAACGGTTATAGTTTTAATTGTTCTTTGGATTTAGGGGTTGGAAGTGGTGGATATTTGCTTGAGGTGCGGTGGTGATGGTGGTGGAGGTGCGATTGCTTCGATTGCTGATTCTCGTATTTTTTTTCTTTAACTTGTGACAATTTTTAATGGTCACAAATTGCATTCTTGTATTTTTTTAAAAAAATTTTTTACAATTTTTGTTGTCGTTTTTAAATCCCAAAAATAAAATTTAAATTAAAAAAAATGTCATGTTGGATTTGATAGGTTCAGATTCGTACAAACCTAATTTCAAGTAAAAAAGTTATACATTTTAATTTTTCGAGGATAAAAAATAGATAATTTTTTTTGCAAAGACTAAAAACAAACCATTGATAATTTAAAGGGATGAAAAACATATTTTAACCAATAATTTATCAAGCTAAATGGAGCAACCTTAATTTCAATTTGGAATAAGTGCAAAAATTAATTATTTCAATAATTGATTACATATATAATTAATTATTATTATAATCGATTATAATCAAAATTAGTTTTTGTGGATATTTTTTTTGAAAATTGTTTGAAAATAGATAATTTTGTTTGGATACAATAAAAAATCAGCTTCTACATGTAAAAGAGTATGAAAACTATCTAAAGAAAAAAAAAACTATTAAAAAATAATTATAAGTTACAAATTTTCAACTTCAAAAAAATATCTTTTTTTCCTTTAAATATATTTTCTTACTTAGCTAAATCAAATATATTAATCAAGGCACCAAAAGTGCCAAAAAAAATCTTACATTAGTAGTAAAGGCACCACCAAAAAATTACCCTCTACATATTAGATAAGTGGTTGTGAATTATTTAAAGTTATCCAGCAATAAATAGCAGAAAACCACCCATTAATATGCCATTAATCCCCTACCCTCGACCCTTTCATTAGCCAGCCATAAAGAAGACCACAAATAACATTGAATGCACTCGTTCTTAGTCTCTGTACCTATCCACGAACACCAACACAAACCCAAGACCCTAACATTTACAATTCCTATGTACCAATCAAAAATATCGAGCTACCATCTTAAACACTCTCACATAAAGATCATTCCACCCCATGCAAGTGAGCATTCATCTACTTGAATCCAACATATTTACACATCAAAGTAGAGACCCTTTGCCTCTGCACCAAAGAACTCAATAATAACATCCCTTTGAGGAGCCAAGAAAACTTGCACAATTAATTCCTCAAGAACAACCTAGGATTGAAATATGATATCTTGTTGAATATTCTAGTGATGGAATGTCTTTCCTCTAAATACCACATTGTTCCTCACATCCAAATGACCCGTCAATACAACCCCAAACACATCTTTATTTATCATTCACCCTTTTATTTTCCTCTACCAAGTGTGTTGCCAAAAGTGAAAATGAGCAGAGTTAGGCAACACTATTTGAATCCTCATCCACCTATACCATTCTTTCCAAATAACCTCCACCCATGAGCACAAAAGTATTATGATCCATAAATCCAACTTCAGTTGAGCAAAAAGGGCATATTAACTCATTATTGTTTACCTATATTCCCCTTTTGTTCAAGTTATCCCTACTTAGAAGTTTGTTTTTGAATAACCTCCAAAGAAACATATGAACCTCAGGAGAAACCTTCATCTCCCACCTAATCACAAGAGGATGATCAGCATCACACACTTGCGACACGTTGGAGATAACTTCATACACTGAGTTGACTGAATATGATCCTGAAGGGTCACATAACAACCTCCAAGAATCTGGTTCAATCCTTGCTAAGTGCACCCCCATCTGTTCTGTTAGAAAACATTCTAATGCTTATTTTTCCCACTCAAACCATTCTCTCCTCCACTCTAATTCCCACTTCCAACCTTCCAATCTTCCTTACCCCACACCCAAACAATCAATAGTAACCTCCCAACTCTCCATTCCACCATAGAATCAAACCATTTGGAAGAATTAGTCCCCCCACAAGAGAGTGATAAATCTCGTCACCAAATAGAAGATGTTCTAGGTACCACCTCACTCTCTAAACCTCCCCCCCCCCCCATATTTAGATCCCAACACCACACTCCATAAAAGACCATTCTCATGCAAAAGTTCTCACTTCCACATAGCTAAAACAATTTGATTAAATATAAACACATTTTTTTATCCCTAGACCACCACATTTCTTGGGTTGGCAAAAATCTTCTCCTAACTTTCCCAACAAATTTTCCTACCACCCTTTTCACAGCCCCACAAAAAGTTTCTTTGCAACCTAATAATTTTCTTCCCCACACCAATAGATACTTTGTAAAAGAAAAACGAAAAAGAGGAAAAATAGAGTTCATAAGATAAATTCTCCCCACAACAGATAACAATTTGTTTTTCCACCCTGCCAACCTTTTAGAGAACTTCCTAATAATAGGTGACCAAGTCTCCTCAAACCTAGGGTTTGCACTAATAGGAATACCAAGATAGGAAAAAGGAACTTGCATAAGCTTACAATTAAAAAAATGTTCATACCTTTCCTTAACCACCAAGTCCACCCCAATATCCCCAAATTTACTCTTAGTGAAATTAACTTTAAGATAGGACACAAGTTCAAAGCATCTTAGCATGCTTTTAATTGTGATGACATTCTCCATGGAAGCTTCCTCACTGAAAAGTGTGTGATCATCATATTGGAGGAGATTCATTTGAACACCCTTATCCCCCAATTGATAACGGTTGAAAAGATCCTTGTTTATAGCTTCTCTCATCATGCCACATTTTCCGTAGACTTGCTTTTTTGAATTATATTAATATTCCATTCCTATAATTCTTTATCCATTCGGACAATCCTTCGGCAACAATAATAAACAAAAATGATGCTAATGGATCTCCTTGTCTAAGGCCCTTAGACACCGAAACTCTACTACTCACCAAGCTCCCTTTAATCCAACTAATATATTTTCTATCAAAACCCAATCTATGGAGCATGTGTAACAAAAATTTCCAATTCACCAAACCGCATGCCTTTTCATAATCAACTTTGAAAATTAGACACTTCTTCTTCAACATCTTAGCCTCCTCAACCACCTCATTTGCAACAAGTACACTATGTCTAATTGAGATAATTTTAACCAAAATTTTATACATGCATCCAACCAAAGAAATCAACCTAAACTCTCCTAAGAATTGTGGGTCATTAACCTTCGGTCTAAGTGATATGAAAGAAGAATTACCTCCTCTAAGGAAAATCCTATGATCATGGGATTCTTTGAGGAACCTCATCACATCCTCCTTAAGTAACAACCAAAACTCCTTGATAAACCTAAAGTTGATACCATCCGGGCCCAGGCTTTTATCACTACCACATTCTTACATTGCCTTCTTAACTTTCACTTCCTCAAAATTTGCTAGAAGCAAAAGATTGTCTTCATGAGATATCTTGTTGAAATTCACATCATCTAACTTAGGTCTTTTCCAGTTCTAGTCCACCTCCTTGAATCTCTCTTGGAAGAATTTTTCTACTTCTGACTTCACTATGCTAGGATTCTCCTTCCATCCCCCATCCACAAGTAACCCTTTGAGAGCATTTTTCCTTTTCCTCCAATTAATGTGAACATGAAAACTTTTTGAATTACGGTTTCCATCACATAGCCACCTAATTTTTGATTTTTGTCTATACAAGGACTCATTACAATTTGCCACTCTCCAAAACTCCTATTGAAGTTCTCTTTTCCTACAAAGCTATCCTTCAATAAGCTCCACCTAATTTTGTATGACTTCCAATTCCTTCGTCTCTTTTTCAATTTGCAATTGTATCCTATCCAAATTTCCAAAATTATCCACATTCCACTTTTCCAACCCCTTCTTCAATAGCTTCAATTTTTCCTTAAGTATATATGCTCCCTACCCTTGGATATTTAATCCTAACCACACTTCCTCAACAAATTTGACAAAGTTTTTCTCTGAGAACCAACAATTAAGGACCTTGAATGGTTTAGGTCCCCAATCTACAATATTATTCTTAATAAGAATAGGACAATGTCAAAGATATTCCTATCACGAACATATTGCAAACTACCTGACCAACAATTAAATCATTCACTTGAAACCAATACCTTACCAATCCTGACTTCTAGTCGTTCCATTAGGTCTAAACCAAGTAAACTTCTTTCCCACAATGGGCAAATCATCCACCCCTAAATTCGTAATAAGATTATTGAATTCTTCCCTTACTCTAGTATCCCCATTCTTCTCACCTACACCAACCCTTTCACAAACAAACTGGACACAATTGAATTCACCCAAAATACACCAACATGCAATACTACTATTAGTTTTTCTCTCCTAATCTCTTCCCACATACTTCTTCTTCTCGCATGTCATATGATGCATATACATTCACCACAACAACTTCAACATCAATACCTTTGTCTTTCCACACACCCTCCAATCCCACAAACCCAATACTTACACAGTTATATGTTACTAGGAAACAATTTGTATCCCAAATACACAATAAACCTCCTGAGAAGACTATGGAAGAGTAAGTTATATATTATTAGAGGAAAGATAAAGATAGAATCACATCCTTTCCTATTTATATTATCTTATGAGGAAAATTAAGATCTTATCATCCAATTTACCTCTATAAAAGGGGTTCTCAAGGTTCAAGTAAACCAACTCTTTAATCCAACCTATATTCTAACACTTGTTTTACCTCTATACCATTAATTTAAGCATCAGAGTGTCTTCACAAGTACATCCCAACACCATATGTGGATGAACTCACAGAGGAGATTCTTCCAAATTTGGGAATAACATTTGGTGCCCACCGTGGGGCTAAAAGAAAACTTTCATTTCGACCACTACATCATCAATGGCTATGAACGATGGCGACACCGATGCCATCAACGAAGGAAAGCTACCATGTGAACATGAATCCATCGTGTCAAGGATGCCTGCCACGAGAGTTCTTGAAAAGGGGAACACAAAAAAAAAACGTGGTGAGTCCCTTACGTCAGGAGCTTGATGATCACTTGTTGATCATCGCCCTCCAAAGAGAGATGAACACCTTGAAGCAAAGAAACACACAGGAGATGGAGAAACTTAGAAAGGAGAATGCTACTCTTAGGGAGAAGTACTTGAAGCTTCAAGAGGATCAAAATGCAAATTCGATCGTGGAGGCTATAATCAAGCAGACCCATCCAACAAGGACTAACAAGGCTGATACGATGTTGTAATAATGAACTTCCTCTGTCACGCAGCCAGTTTAGAGAGTAGCAAATGATGACACTTAGCTACACCTCTTCGGTTATGGGATTATGGAGGCATAACTCCTGCCTAGATGGAAGACGCTGACCATTAATCATTAAAATGGGCTCTCGAACCTAGATGAGCACGTGGATGCAATCGTCACACAAATGAGTCTTTTTTATGAATGATGACGTGATTATGTGCTGACTTTTCCCAGCCATGTTAAAAGGCATAATGCTTCATTTCTATACTTGCTTGCCAAGAAACTCCATCGACTCATTTGTGACTCTTAGAGCACATTTCAGGGCGTAGTAGGTGACTAGTAGACCACATCACTTAACTGCAGTGGCATTTGCTAGCATTCGACAAGACGAGGAGAATCCCTAAGATACTTCATGGAGACGTTCTCATCAATTTTAGTTCAAATTCGAGACTTGAGTCTAGAAGTAGCACTTACCTCAATGATCATGGCTCTAAAATCTGGTCCCTTCTCGGATAGCCTATGCAAGAAATCTCTTGCAACATTGGATGAGTTTAGAGCAAGAGCTGTCGGGTTCATCTAGATGGAAGAGATAACTAGATTCAAAGAGAAAGTGTGTGGAGAATCATCAAGTAAACCAACAGAACAAGAGATTAAGACCAAGAACAATGGTAGTAGAGGAAAGTCCAGAGCAGATAGACCGCCTCAGTCTAAATTCAACCACTACACTCCGTTGATGGAGAGTCGAAGCTAAGTACTAAAGGAAGCATGCAGTGCAGAGCTGATTCAATTGTTGGCTAAAAATTGACCTCCTGTAAGAGCAAACAAGTCCAAGTATTGTTCTTATCATCGAGTCGTTGGTGATAACAAGGAAGCATAAACTACCCTCAAGGACAAGATAGAAAAATTGATCCAAAAGAGACAATTGTAGAGATTCGTTAAGGATAAGGAACCCTCATGAGAGCAAGGAAGCATAAACTACCCTCACCTGAGAGCGCAGTCAAAACAGAAATGCAACACCATGATGAGACTTCCCCACCCAAAACTTGGATTTGGGGTGTGATCAACATGATAGCAGGAGGTGGAAACTCAAACTTGGCTTGCAAATGCTATGTCTGCAGCCTTAAGACTACCCCCCATCACTTTCACGGATAAGGATTTTGTGGGAATAATGTGGATGCATAATGATCCCATGGTAGTCAAACTAGAGATTGCTAACTTCTTTGTGTGTAATGTCTTGATTGACTAGGGGATCTTGACCATTATCCTCTACTGGTCTTCCTTCAAACAATTGGATATTCCAGAAAGTCAGATTGAGTCATTCTTGGAACAAATCATATGCTTCCCAAGGGAGACAATTGACACGATGGGACATGTCAACTTGCTAACCACTTTTGGAGACAAGAAGGGTTCCAAAACCATCATGATCAGGTACCTCTTAGTCAATGCTTTCACTTCTTATAATATATTAATTGGGCAACCTGCACTTAATGAATTGGATAGGAGTTATTTTAGAAAACCCAGATGGAGTAATCCTAGAGCAATACCTTCAGTTTGAGTTTGAAACAACAAACAACCAAGCCGAGTATGAAGCCCTCTTAGTTAGTCTAAGGTTAGAAAAAGAAGTAGGAGTCAAGCACTTGAAGTGTTGGAGTAACTCCAAACTCGTCACTGAACAACTGAATTGAGACTTTCAGACTAAGGACCCCTAGATGGCAAGGTACTTCCACTTATCTGCCTAACATAAAGATGCATTCACTAAGTTCGAGCTTAGACATGTTGTAAGAGAAAACAATGAAAGAGCCATCTTGTTATCAAAACTTGCTAGCATAAAGAAGAAAGGGCAACATAGAATAACTATCTAGGAAACCATCTCAGAGCCAAGCCTTAACAAGATGGTATCTAGTGTAACCCTAGTTGACCAAGAATGGATGGTAGAGAGTTGTAATTTCCTAGAAAAAAGGTTCACTCTCAGAAGACACAATAGTGGCATGAAAATTCAAAAGAAGTGTCAATTATTATGTTATTGAAGGCAAAAACTTGCACATAATAGGCTTCACATCCCATTTGTTGAAGTGCCTAATTCAAGAGAAGGCTGAGTATGTGTTGAATGGGATACATAGAGGAATATGTGGAATGCACTTAGGATCATGATCAATGGGCGCCCGAGTGCTTAGAACCGGATACTATTGGTTGACAATAAGAAGAGATTGCATGGAATATGTGAAGTAATGTGAAGAGTGTCAGAAATTTGGCCACATATCTCACCTACCAGGTGAGGAGTTACACAACATAGTTGCTCCATGGCCCTTTGCAACTTGGAGAGTAGATACTCTTGGACCTTTTCCTTTGACGAAAGGACAAGTAAAGTTTCTCCTGGTAAGTATAGACCAATGTTCAAAAGTTCATTTGGAAGAAGATTGTGTGCAGATTCAGAATTCCCAACACTTTGGTATCCAACAACAACAAAAAATTCATCAACAAAGGAGTCGAGGAAGGGATTAAGCACCGAGTGACTTCAGTAGAACATCCACAATATAATTGAAAAACTGAACTAGCCAATAAGGACATACTCAGAGAAGTTAAAAAGTGAGTTGGAAAGGCTAAAGGCAACTAGATCGAAGATCTTCTAACCATCTTATGGGCTTACCGGTGTACTCCATAGTCGACACTTCCTTCCAACTATTATATGGATCAGATGCCATGATACCCGTAGACGTCAAAGAACCCTCTATTCGAAAAGCAAATTTCGTAGATAAAAAGAATGATGAGATACTCTATCAGGCACTCGACTTGGCTGAAGAGACTATTAAAGAAGTCCACATGAGAACCAAGTCATACCAAAGAAAAGATGAGAAAAGATACAACAATCAGGTTAAACTGAGAAACTTTCAAGCATGTGACTTGGTATGGAGAAAGTTTGGGAAAGCCCGAAAAGATGCTAATGAAGGTAAACTTGCCGCAAACTGGGAAAGCCCTTTCAAATTTGTTGAAGCACTTAGAAACAAAGCCTACCGACTAAAGCACTTATCCAGTAAGGAAATTCCAAGAACTTGGAATGCTTCTCACCTTAAATTCTATTACAGTTAATGTTTGGTGATGTAATATTTTTCTTACTGTACCATTTTTCCCCATGAGGATTTTTGTTAGAGAGGTTTTAATAAGACACACCTGAATTTTACATTTAATAAAAGTCTCTTTTTTACTATATCATTTGTTTAATAAATCCAAGTAGACCAGTAGGTTTCTTAGACTAAAAGATCCAATTTGGGGCGTAGATAAGACTAAAACATTTGGCTTATTATAGGCCGACAACTGTAGTTGGCTAAGTATAGACTGTAGATAACTTAGCTTTTTGGCTAAAGAAGGACCAAAGAAACTAAGATACTCGGCTAAATATGGACTGTAGATTACTTAACTACTTGGCCAAAGAAAGATCAAAGAAGCTAAAATACTTGACCAAGCTTAGATCGTAGATAACTAAATCATTTGGCAAAACACTGACCAAAATAGACGAAGTTACTTGACTGAAAATAGACTAAAACGTAATTCATTTAGCAAAAACATAGATAAAAAAAAAACTAAAGCATTCGGCTAGAACTAGACTGAGTTATTTAGATAATCGAAAGACAAGACCGTCAAGCAATAAGATTTGGCTAAGAATTAATAGAACGATAAAAATTGGCTAACATGTGTAAGGGTGGCCTTCAAAGCCTCCTCTCGGGTTTTTGCCACTTTAACTTACCATCTATACCTTCAAAGACTTTTGAGATTTATCGATCGATTGTAACAGTGTCACATTCGCCTTAGTGGATTTTACCAACGCTTGCTCGGCTTTGGCAAGTTCAGTTTTAGCCTTCCTAGACTCAATACCAACCTTCTCGAATCAATTTTTTTAATAATATTTAATAAATTAAGAAATAATAATTCATATATATTAATGAGTGAAAATTTGGATGTATTTCACTTTAACATATATATATATATATATATATAGGTCTATTTTTTAATTTAATTAATTTACAATATATAATAATGAGTTAAAATTTGAATTTTCTAATTATAAATAATATATTTTATAATTTCAACTCATGATAAGATTGACTATTCACATAAAAAAGTTAACTATTAACAATTAATATATACTAAATTATAAATTATTAAAATTGAATTTTTTATTTTTTTATTAAAAATAGTTTTTTTCCTCTAAAATTCTATATACATATAAGACTTGAAATTTTTAGTCAACAGATATATATATTGCCTTTACAAATTTAATCACCAGCATAGTTTTGAAAACATTGACTCAATTAAAAAACCATTAATTTGGAAAATCTTACAAGTGTTTTTTTTTACTCCAAAGCCTTACAAAAGTTGATGGCGAGAGAATTTCATATAATTAATGAAGGTATACTTTCTGTTATTTTTTCAATGAAGGTCAAATAAACGCATATCTACAGATGTAGAAGTTACTTATATTTTGCATTGCAAAGAAAACAGAAGAAAAACTCATTGAGATAGCAAAGATGTATACAAGGATGTGGACAGTCTTCTGATGAAAAGTTTATAAATAAGGCAAACAGCTTCTTCAAAAGAATGGAAGGTATGTTCATAGTATTACAAAAAAAATAAACCTTAAATAATTTGATTCTAATTTGATTTCTTCTGTATGGACCATCAACTGCACATAAACATGCTTTCTTCTGTATGTACCATTAACCCATTAACTGCACATAACTTAGACATGTTTTCTTCTGTATGGACCATTAACTGCACATAACTTAAACGAGCAGAAGCAAATATCAAAATCTGTAAACAAAAGAATTGGAAGACAATCACAACATTCCATGAGGCTTATGTTGTTGGTTGACACAGGTGAGTGGAAAGCTGATCTTCAATCTTCCAGCTTTTATTTCTCTAGCAGTTGATTCCACACTGCTCAACATCAGGACCAGTGACTCTTGTCGTAAACGGGTCGATTCGGACCCACAACAGAGAGAAAATGGATGCAAGAAGAATGGACCAGACCACCACAATGGTTGGTGTTCTGTTCTGGCGACCCATGAGACCTTTGAGGAAGGGGTAGAGATGGATGATCACCCAAAATGCAAAGAAAAGCTTACCAAAGAGGGGACCCCATGATTGGTAGCCACTATTGATGGCATAGGAGATGCCTGCAACAACCCCCACCAGGTTTATGATGAGAAGTGTCGTGGGTGGGATGAGAAGGGTTGTCCATTTGAACATGTAGAGTTCTGCAAAGTCTCCATCCTCATCTGATGCCTTTGAGGTAACAGTGAAGTTAGTGTCAATTCCAGCAAGCACTTTGAGTAAACCTTGGAACACGGCAAAAAGATGGGCCGAAACACCGCCGATAACCCAAAATTGTTCATTTCTCCACCACTCATCAATTCCAACACCACTCCACCTCATCTCAAGGATACCAGTTGCAAAGATGGAAAGAAAGAGAGAGATAAACCATATACTTGCAATGTTACTAATCTGCAAGCAAGATAAAAGGTATAATATTGTGTTACACATGATTGCCTTTTTGAGAAGTTATATGTTTGCTTAAAGAGATGCTACAATTTACAAGGTCAAGAGTGTCAGTTTCAAATTTTTGTGTTAGTAGTGAAGGCAATTTCTGGAAACAGTATGCAAGGATAAGGTTGCGTACAATATTCCTCCCTCTTACCTTCGCATAGCGAGGAGCCTCTAGGCAATGGGGTACATAGTTTTTAGTAAAGGCAACTTCTGGGAGGACAACGTAGGATAATAGGATGTTCTAGGTGATATATTTCCAATCAAGAAAACATACTTGTGAATCATCTTGAACATTGTTCGTAACTCATTTGTTTAACCATCCTAAATTAAAGATAAGCTTACTATATCCTCCTATATTGTATTTCTCCCATTAAAGAAATACATAATTTTTCAACATTTTAATAAACATGTTGTCAGTCCTCAACAGTCAACAATCAGCATTTTGACAAATCAGAACCAAGACAACATTGATAGCTCTGTACTATTGTTTATTTTGCTTTTAGTGATATATCCCATCCATAAATCATTTCCACAATAAGGTAATGAGGGAACTTGATCAATGAGAACAGTATCCAAATTAAGACTACAAGTAATATGCTATACGCTGAATTAAATTAATGAAGAAATCACAAACCTGTGGAATAATGAACTTGTTAGTCAGGAGACAGACAGCAGGTAAGGTACAATACATGAGAAGAGGAATGGAAGTGACTGGATAGATTGTGGTGTTCACATATGCGAACCTCTCGAGCCACTTTAGCCTTCCACTATAACCATACCAGATGGGACAGTGTCGACTAAAAAGAATTTCCACCGAACCTAAAGCCCATCGAAGCACTTGGTTCAGACGGTCTGAAAGATTGATAGGAGCAGAACCTTTAAATGCTGGAAGCTTGGGCATGCAGTATATAGACCTCCAACCACGGGCATGCATCTTGAATCCAGTAAGAATATCTTCTGTGACAGAACCATAAATCCATCCTATCTGTGAAACAGAAGACAAAATAATGATTATCTTTGAAGATAACTATATTAATGCATCTTGTTTCTTCTAATAACACACTCATTATATTACCAGTCTCCATATTTACTGCAGAATATAAATATTAATAACTAAAGCATGGTTGAGACAGAAAAATAAATTTGCTGTTTGTCTGTTAAATCAGCTTTCTAACTTTTATCTAGAGTGAAGAAACCACAAACTGACAAGGTCACTTCAATGAATAGTGGCCATGAGAAGAGTTTAACAAAATAAATTGGTAATGCAGGCAAAGTTCCCCACAGCTATGGTGGAGGTAGATTGTGGATGAAATGTTCAAAGTATTCAAGGTGTTTCTAATGGGTGGGTTGCTAAGCCTATAACCCTCATCTCTTGCTCTCTTTCATTAAATAAGTCAACAAGAGAAAAGGTTGGAAAAAATTATGCTTCTAGTGAAATCTCACACATTACTAAGAAAAGGAAAGGTTTTAAAGCTCCCCTTTGAACTCTGTATAAAGAGGGTAATATATTAGGGAACTCCTAAAGGACAGCGCTTCATATTTTATCATTTAAGTTTAATTCATTGGATCTTTGGTCCCTGAATGCGCTAATCTGCTAACAATAATCTGATAACTGGATGCGACTGGGAATAAGAAACATAAACGACCATTAAACATAAGGTAACTCATACCTCACTTCCCCATTCTGTTTTATCCTCATAACCACAACTGATAACATGAATAGCCTCCTTAAGAAGAGTTTCTGGAGTTGCAGACTGAGGAACACCACCATTTTCCATGAGTGTAGAGGCAACAAAGACAGCAGACTGACCAAACCTTTTCTCAAGGCTCATTTGTGACATAAGTAGTGATTTCTCATCATCAAATCCAGCACCTAAATAGAAAGGTTGTATAAGAAAATGGTTTAGCAATTGAAACAACTGAAAATAAATTGCCTTGCTAAGAATACACCAAGGAAATTTTAAAATAACTAGGAATAATGTACAAGGTTAATAAGGTATATGCAATTTTACAGATAGCCCTGTCAGTTTAAGATGTTATGGGAAGTTTAAGTTGAAACTCTCGCAGAACCCCAAAATCAAGCTACCATGCTCTTCTTTTTAGAAATGGAATAGTAATAGATATAAAAATCTTCATATAACAAAATGTGGCAAAAAACAGTTTACAAGGCAGACCTACCAATGAAATGCACACAGAAGGCCAAAAAATTTAAAAAAATGACAGGCATACCTTCCACCCCCTCTTCTATATCCTCAAGACTAAAGATGGGTACAGTTGGGTCAACATTCTTGCTAGATTTTTTCTTGTCTGAGCCTTTCTTGCTAGATTTTGATCTGTTCTTTCGGTTACCACCACAGAGTGAAGAAAGCAACCCAGGCTTTTTATGCTTGGGTTTAATAGGAGGCTCGTAGCCATATAAAGCTGTTCTATTAAAGACACAGCCAGTACCCACATAAACAGGACCTTGAATGCCATCCAAACCTCTCAAGTTTATCTGTTCAGAAAGACACAAGTTGGGGAAATAAGTAACACAAAAAAGTTAAAGCCAATATATGTGAGGTACAAGGGATCATCCTTGCAACAAGAAGTTGACTATCATTAACATAATCTTTGACCTAAAATCCAAGAGAAAACATATGAATATGGTGCACGATGCTTACATCAAAGAAAACAGTATTGCGATTGGCATATCGATCATTCCTATCAATACCATCAAACCTCTGTGGAAACTGGACATAGCAAACATTTTTCCCAAGGTTGGGATCCATCATAAAGCACATAGCTTCCCTCAAGGCTTTACTGTTGTTTATGTAGTGATCACAATCAAGATTCAATAAGAAAGGTCCATTAGTAAGGACTGCTGACACTCGAACCTGAAACAGTTATATGAATCACCTGTGGTGAGACAAATACATGGATGCAGATAAGTAATTTCCACATTTTCTATAGTTACTCACAAGTGCATTCATGGCACCAGCCTTCTTGTGATGTTGGAACCCTGGACGTTTTTCACGAGAAACATAGACTAAACGTGGAAGTTCATTACCCTCGGTGTCAAGTCCTCCACTTTGCCCCAAGAACACCTGCAGATAGAGAATGTGAACTTAGTCAATGACCTGCTTATAACTCCCTTGAATTCCTGATCAGATTTTAACATAGGCATGGGATAAGCTGTGTCAAATGTAATTAACTACAGAAAGTAAGAAATATCAAATATACATAAATATCATTTACCAGAGTAAACAATTTTTAAACAAAAATTCACAAGAGTAGACATTAGAAACAATAGATGTCATTAATTCCATCCCTCTAACATTTACTCCATCTAGATAGATGAAACAAAACTTTTGAGAGATAATTCCAAAAATAATGAATGAAGCACAAAAGATTGTTATAAGAATTCGTTATCACGAGAATTCAAACAACACAAAAAATTAGATAATCAAATAAGCAAATACCTGAATCATTCCTGGATGGTCTCTAGTGTTGTTTCCAGGCCATGGCGTACCATCTTGCATCACCCATCCTTCTTCAGGAATCTTTTGTGCCTTCGCAACAAGTCCATTGATGCGAATTTTAAATTCTTCATATTCTCTCTGTGAAGCAGAAAAAGGAATTGACCTTAAAAATTGTCTCTAAGAAACATTAGTGTAGGGCACACGCATAACAGGACCACAGAATGATCCATTTGGAACTCAATCTCTCACCTTCATTGCTCTACGATCTTTGACAAATGATGGTTGAACCTTATCTTTCAAGTAGTCAATCTTCTGTGCAAAATACCACTCAGGTGCCCGAGGTTCAATGTTATATTTCTTGCTGAAAGGAACCCATTTCCTAGCAAACTCTGATGTCTCAGCCAGACCTTCAAATGTCAACATAGCAGCACCATCATCAGAGACATAACAGGAGACCTTATCCACTGGGTAGTCAACAGAAAGAATAGATAGGACAGTGTTAGCAGTCACAAGTGGTGGTTCTTTTAGAGGATCAACAGTACTGACAAAAATGTCAACAGCTGCTAGCTGTGATGGTTCCCCTTCCCGATCATATCTGCACTCACATATGCTTGTATTAAAAAAGTATCATAATGAAAAGGAAAAAAAAATGTCAAATGAAAGTTTGTACAGGAAGAGAAAATTGTGATCATCTAGAAAGGCCCTACCTTAGTGCAAGTCTGTCAAGATAGGTTTCACGGTTCACAGGGAGCCACTTGGGGAATTGATCCAATATCCACGATATGGCAAACCAAATCTCACATATAACTGATATCAACCACAATGCATATGCATTGGGCACAGGATTTGTTATTCGATAATGCAGAAAAATGGATAGGATAACCAGCCGCAGAGCAATGACCATACGGTATGGATTGATCCTAGATGATGGAATAGAAACCTTCCTGGAGAGGGGTTGCCGAGCCTCATCATTCCTGCATAATAAAAACAAATTATATAATCCTGTCTCACACAGAAATCTGAAGACAAGGGACAAGCATTGGACTCATATCAAGACTTTTGGATGACTTTGCTTATTCAACACAATTATACAAAAAATTACAACAGGAATTACAAACTCTCCAAGTATCAGTCATGATATATATTCACTCAATGAGATGATATTTGTAACTGCCAAAAAGAAGAATAACAGTGATTATGGTATAAATCATACATGACATTCAAAATAGCTTTTTGATACCAACAGGGCTAGAAGTAGAGAGACTCATAACAGAAATTAAGCAGCATATATTTTTATAATTTAATAAAGAAGTACTCACAACAAGGAATCGTCCACAAGCACATCAGTACTAGCATCAATATCTCCAGCTCCTCTTTCAGAAGTAGCTTGGCCTGTGCTCATTGGAGCAACATTCTTTTCTTGCTTCATTTTCCAGCCATCAACTCTTTCTTTCCATGCCACATTGCCCAATCCAGGATCCCCAACCCTAATATTTGCTGCACAAATATAATAACCAGACGCCCAAAATCACTACCAGACAACTAAATAAAGAAGAAATATAATAATGACACTACATGAAAATGTGCATAGTTCAAGAGGGGGAGTAAATACGTGATTGATTAAGGTCAGAGGAATATTGAAGATTATGGACACGCTTCCCTCGGCCACCTGGAGATGCCATTGACAGCCTCTCAGGTGAGGCTGCAGATAATTCTCCAGAAACCTGAAATTCAAGATATACCAAAGAAAATCGAATTTCAAACTCCATTGAAAGATAATTGCTAAAAGGGGGATGATGGAGAAAGTGGACATTTTTAAGGGTTGGGTGTGGGAGTGGAGAAAAACATCACAGTGGAACCTAGTTGAACTACCTCTTGTCCACCGGAGAGCAGAGGAATGTGATTATGAGAAACTTCCTTATCATAATTTGGAGCAGCAGCCTCCTCTGCTCGCCCATATGCCATTTGCCAGCCCAACATGCGCTCAATCTTCTGTTTTTCATTCTGATTTTCTGAATTGTAATTGAAGTCACTAGCACCCTCATCAGCACCCCCATCCTCTTCCCGGTCTCCAAGAATTGCAGGACTTCCTAGAATCATTAAAATAAGCAGGGAAATTACTAATTAGATTGAAAAGGTAGAGACTCTTCATATATGGACTGGGTATAGCAGATCAAAACTACAAACTTCACATAATGACATATCCATTGTGTGCAAGAATAAATTTATCTTGCAGGTAAACAAACCAAGTGGTGGAAACAAAAGGATATTAGGGGGAACCAGAGTGGAAAGCAAAATTCTCAAGCATAAATCTAATTATTCTGTGATTTCGTATTACAGTTTGCACTATGTAGTTAAGAAATTACAGTCATAAAGATTATCAAAACCAATAACTTATGTGGCTGGTGTCTTCTCCCAATTCTAGATTAAGCAGTTTGAATAGGTCATCAAATACAGATGAATTCTTCTAGGAACTATTTATACACTCTGTAGATTTGGGATGAATAAAAAGGTAAGAGTGAAGTACTTGCTTGGGTTTACAGGCTTTGTTTAGTGATTTTAGTCTAAAGCTTGTCATGGCTATAGAAGTCTGAGTACAGTTCATTGAGAAAATGCTCTACCAGCAAAAGGATAAATTTTCTCCAAAATTAGAATATAGTCCTAGCATCTTTCTCACTCAGTCCATATGAAAGAGGTCAGTTTACTACCAAGCAAACTTCATATTCTCAAGCATATCAAAATCTTCCCTTTTGCTTTACAAATCTTGAATTATATGCTTAAAGAATATTGAAAATTACATTGTAATATACAACAGACTTTATCCTCGCTTACCTTTGTGCCTCTTGTACCGGGTCTTGCACTGAGGGCAAGACTGATTTCCATCCTTCCTTTCATATTCATAGCACGCCCTGCAGACAGGGAAAGCACAAACATCGCAAGCAATGAAAGGATCGCCATTCGCATTGTTCCCAATATTATCACCACAGATCTGGCAGACTTGGCCACCCAATGTTTTCATTGGCTTTGCCTGCACATTTGAAATGAACCAAAATGTGTCACTAAGCATCAAAAAATAATAATGGCACCCCTACAATAGATTCTCATACTAATTGAGGGAAAATCAAACAAAAATTTCATATGATGACATTACAACTTACCCCAGCTTCTTCTGACTCCGTCATTGACTCTTACTAAGCTCTATCCAGATGCCAATAACGGATCAAAAGATAGTTGAAGCTCAACAAGATACAGACATTACTTAAAAGCCTTGTGTACTTTCCAATAGCTCGGATCAGGTTGGAAGATTCCTCTCTTCTAATACACTCCTAGTCAAACTTCAGAAGCAGCTCCTTCTCTTGGTATAGAAATTGAAGCCCGGATCTGAATAAGACCTGTAGACAAGACCGTGAATCAGATCACTAGGTTCCATCAATCATTATCAACAGTTTGCAACATAGACAAGAAAAAGATCTCTAAGACCCCAATAAGTAGCTGAGAAAAGGTAGATAAAAATTGAAATCGAATGTGGGTCAGACTTATTAATGACTGAGGCAAGGCAACAATGCACTTTAACTCACCAAAGGCAATAATGTTCTTTCTTTCCCTATGATGCCAAATCTACTTCAAAGAAACAAAACATGAACCAACATTTTGAACATTGCATCAAAGACTCACCTCAAAAGAGCAATCTTTGCCACCTAAGTAGATGGATCACTCAGATTGTGACAACCCCAGATGAAATTCCAGGCCAATGAAGCCAATAACTGGATCACAATGAAACTCAAAGAGAGAGAGGAAGAGACAGAATCAGGAGCACCCCAATTCAGCAATTCCCATCAAGGAATGAGACAACCCTCCACAAGGTTCAGAACTGAATAAAAGAGACCCGGATCGAAAAAAATTGACCGACAGAGAGAGAGAGAGAGTGTGTTCAACGATAGAGAAATGTTTCTCTCTCTGTTTGTTGAGTCTATTCTCAAAGTTTAAGCTTTATTTTTTCTACTTGCATTGCATGTGCATAGCTGTAAAATGTATATAAAAAATACTCAAATGGCTTAGGCATGACGAAAGGGACAATGTAATTACGAACTTGACTAAATATGCCGACACCGACAGTTTCATAAACATAGAGAGGGAAAGTGTGTGAGTTGAAGCTTAAAACCTAACGGATCTACATTCTAATCATACCCTCAATCGTTTACTTCACCAACCCAATATTTTCTTCTCTACAAAAATCTCAACATTATAAATAAGGAATATGATATAAAATGACAAAAGCAGTTATGCAAGAATCCAAATAAGATAGCAATTATTGTATACAGAAATGTTAATATAATTTATTTTTTTATTTTGACGAAATGTTTAATATAATTTCTAACATATTCTTTTAAACATATTTTTTTATTAATGATAAAGTTTATTAAGAAATTAGAAAATTTTATGAGTCCTACTTCTCATGTAATGAACATTATTTAAGATTTTATAATTTTTAAAAAATATAACTCATGAAATTTGATAATTCTAATAGTCAATAATAAAAAGTGTATTTAAAAAATTGTGATGTTAGAAATTTTTCTTTAATTAATAATGGAGAGTTAGCTAGAAAAATATGTGAATCTCCTACTACATCTACCTATTAATTCTTCTATTTATTTTGCATGATAAGTATTGTTTTTTTATTTTTTTTATTTTCAAGACATTAAATTATTTATTTTAATTTTATATATTTATAAAATATTAAAATTTATAAGAAAGTAGTATAACATTTCTCGTTCTCACTAGATCTTTTTCCAATTTTTCCTATTATCTGTTAAGATAAATGTTTATATTTTCAAGACATTCAATATATTTACTTTTCATCCAACATTTATATAAATATATAAAAAAAAAAAAAACTGGTAGGAGGATGAAACACGAGGATTTAGAATTATTCGAACATCATAATATATTTTTTGTTTAGAGAGCGAGGAAGCTGTTTTTAGACTTGAGAGTCTAAAAGGGTGGACTGCCAAGTAGACAACAGCTGGAAATTGAAACACGGCGAGGCAACTCAATAACTAGGGTAAGTACGAAAATACAATCGCCAATAAACTCATTAGCTGTAAAATACATTAGCTAGACAATATTTGTGTTTAGCACGGATCATTTATAAATAAAAATATTAAATGACACTTAATATTTTTATTATTTTATATCAATTAATATGTAAGAAAATTAAAATGAAAGAGTAAAATAAAATATTAGGAACCAATAAGTCTTGTTGATATGAATAATACTAGACTTAATCTTTTTAAATAAGGTCTCACATTCAAGCTTTCTAAATGAAAAAATCATGATTGAGATAGGAGATCCATTAAAAATAGTTAATCAATTTTTTTTACAAATATTAATCAACAATAAAGTTTGATAAATACTTCACATTAATGTCATGGTGACAAAAAATATTAAAATTCTAAGAAAATAAAAAAATTAATAGTGATTATTAATAAATTTAATATTGATAAAATTAATTTAAATGCTGATTAAAAATAAAATAAAAAAGAAACTAGTTAGATTGAATAGTAAATAAAAGGAAAATTTAATATTGATTTTATGTTATTTAGTATGAAAGTTTAAAATACTTAACGAATTATTGCATATTGTGAAAGACAACTACAAAATCGATACATAAACTATATGGCTAATTGTAAAAGCAAATATTACAAGAAGGAAATGAGTTGAATTGTGATTTTAAAATCCTTTTTGAAATCGTTTTTCGTCTATAAAGATAACTTTGTAAGAAAAGATAACAAACTTTATTACCAGAGCACTTTAAACAATGAGAAAAAAAGAGTTAGAAAAATGCATGATATCTTCAAACGATTGAGAAACAATTCAGACCTAAGGTCACTCAAAAGCAGCGAGAAAGGAAAGTGTAAACAAACACAAAGAATTATATTGGTTCATTTTTATCACCAAGACTAAAACATAATTATCTTACAAATCAAACTCTATTCCAAGTTTGATCAACATGTAGTATTCTTTGTTCTATCAAGCCAGTGTTGATTCTAAACAAAATAGAAAAGGTTTGTGATGGAGGATTGCTCATAGACTAAAACGGGATTGTCTTACAAACACATAAACAAAAGCAACACTTAGTCCTTTTCTCTAAGGGTGTTCAAGGTGTTTTGAGAATTTTTTTTCTACAAAGAGTCTTGTTGGCAGAGAAGAGTAAGAAATACTTGTGCGAAATATTTGTGCAAGATCAATTACTTCAGTCTTGAAATCTTCTGGTTTATATAGGTCTCACCTTCAAGTATATGTTGTCTCGTAACGGGTAAATCTTCATTTGATCTTCGTCTGAAAAAAAGAGAGTCGTTGGGTGAATTTAATGCACGTTGTTTCCTCATGCTGAAAAATCTTTGTTTAAGACTTGCATGTATGAGAAATTGTAGCAAGTTATGCGTAGCAGAACTCATCTTTTGATAGTGAAGATGACATATAAGATCTTCACTTCATTCATTCTTCATAAGATTCAATAAATTCTAAGAGAATATTTTTGTAAACATAATCATAGACACAAAGCAATAAATGAAGTTTTAAAGGTTATACCACATAACAACAGATCATGACTTTATATGTCTATTGTCTGAAAACATCATAGGCATATGTTATAAAGATATCATACACATACCACACAATATTCTTACTTTTATATTTGTTGACATCTAATTAAAATAATTAAAGATTTTGATTCATCTTTAAGACGTAAACGTCTTTTTTACTCAACAATAATTTTTATTTAGCTATTCATTTTGTATTTGACTCTTCTAAAGCCAATAAAAGTAAATTAAATTCCAAATGTTATTAGAAAAGCTAACTGCACATAATATTGTTTGTTAATTTTTTTTTATTAACAATTGAGATTACTTATTTTATAATCTTAAAAGTAAATAGCTCCCCTTAGAATTTAGATTCATATATTCATATTTTGTAAAAAAAAAAAAATAATGATGAATGATTGAGATTAAAATTAATTTTAGAGTTTGTTAAAACATCTCCCATGGTACAAAGGAATTGCTTAACTATTGGTAGTTTTTACAATATTACATGAGATTTAAAAACTTCCACAAATCTTCTTTCCAAAGATGCAATCCTTGAGAACTTAAAAAAAGTTCAAATAAGGTCTACAATTGTCTCACGAATATGTGACTCATTCTTAAACAAGAACTGTCACATCAATTATTCCAATGATTAAAACTATATAAACAGGAGATTAAGTTTAAAAACCATTGAATATTACTTCATCACGATTCTCTCATGTTAATTTTCTAATTAACAATTAACTTCTTTTAAAAGAGC
The DNA here is from genome assembly GCA_007407185.1 of Glycine tomentella. Classification (NCBI taxonomy): domain Eukaryota; kingdom Viridiplantae; phylum Streptophyta; class Magnoliopsida; order Fabales; family Fabaceae; genus Glycine; species Glycine tomentella. The sequence continues at coordinate 565,120 of PYAF01005598.1, forward strand.
CAAATCCACAAACTACCCCGATGTTTAGCTACAAATAATGTGTCTGATTTAATTTTTTTTATCGATAAATTGTCAATAATTAATTTTTTATTAGCAAGAAAAATTAAACAAACATTTTCCTCCGTCTCTTATCCTTTTATATCAATATGTTGCTCAATGAAGGAAAACAAAATGTTAAAATTAAATCTCATTCAAAAATAAGGAAACATATAGGAGTAAACTTTATTAAAATTTGTTAAACAAATCATTTCATCAGAGGCTTGGAGTTAAATAAGATAAAGTTTGAACAGACAATCAAATGTTATTTAAAAACTTATATGTTTTGAATAAATAAAAAAAAACCTTATATAGACTACAATTAATCAAATGTGGCTTGAATAATCAAAAAAAAAATCATGAGCAGGTAATGAATAGTTATTTCCTATTCTTGTCTTAGTCCAGTTTTTTCAATTAAACACATTTTGTTTCATTTTGATTTCTATTTCACAGTTTTTTATGGAAAATAATGAAAACAATACAACATTCTCAATCTTTTTCAGAATCCTACCAAAAATAATAAATTTAAGATTGTTTTGTCCTTGATTACAAGAATGTTTAGCTGGATAGCTAGTAGGTTAATCTTAGATCAAAGAATTGTCTCCAAGGTATCTATGGAAGAGATACTCCTAGGTTCAACAGATCACTGTGCACTTTGATACCAATAATCGAAGTGATGTGTGTGCACAGTGACAACATATAATAGGGTTTAGAGAGAATGAATATACCTGTGAGCGTATTAGGTTTATCGCTGCCACCTCTTAATTAGGTAAGATATAACCCCTTGATTAGATAAAATATCTGTTTGTTGGGATCTCCTTTGATAACTGTTATGCACGTTGTTGAGATCTTCCCAGTTATTGCTGAGATTCTGAGCTAATGGGCCCTTACTGGGCCTCACCATATTAGACCCATATGTTGGGTTCGTAACAGTTGCCCCCAGCCCGGTGATTTGGTAGTCCGAATTGCCGTGGTGTATACTATGTTGAACTGGCTGTGCATCACATTTGATCGGATTTGGAGTATTTTGTTTGCCTTTGCCTTGAATTATGACTGTGAATTGTCCCCAGACATTCAAGTCGGGTTGAATTCTGACCATGAATTTTTATTCCTTCTTGTGATTGTCAATCATCCGGATTTTGGGGTTTATCTGTTTTAGTCGATAGGTTTTTCGCCTAACCCGGATTACTATGAGAAAAGTATCCCGAAGGACCAGCACAACATTTATATCTTGGAGGGTCGGTACAACATTTATTAGTTGATACAATTCCATCTTCCAGTTCTGACGGGTTCTAATTTGCTTACATCATTTCCTCCAACTGGTTTGTCGATTTGCAACTTTTCTCAACCTTGATTTATGTGACCGTCCCTAGTAGGGGTGGTTGATCCCGATTTTTCATGTATTCCAGGTTGTTTATTTATTGCAACCGTGACTGTCCATATCCAAGTTCTGCATGCGTTTCGGTCCCCCTGGATTTGTATTGTCCTGGTCCACCCGGCTTTGAACAGTCACAAGGGTCCCACATATCTCATATCAGGAATGGAGAACGTCTATTTTGAAGTTGCTTTTTGTAGCTTATCTTATCATTAGCCGTAGCACACTGTTGGCGTTCTGTTTTCCCCTGCGATGTACATGCACATTTAATGCTATGTCGTTTCATACTACGCGCTAATTATGAATTTTTCAATTGATTTGTCTTTTTTACCCCAGACGTGACGCTTCGCACACATCTGACGATTACGTAAGATGTGACGCTTCGCACGCATCTGACGGTTATGCTTGCATCCCTTTTGTGCCTATGTATATCTCTTTTCATTTTCCTTTGCATTTTCCTGCTTTGTTTCTTCTTTTTTCTGAATATCCTTTGCATTTTCTAAGCCCTAGTTTCTGCTATTTCCAGCATTTCCTCACCTAAGCTTTAGGAAATCTTCGCAAAATCAGGTATCCCCACTACCATTAAACTTCTTCATTTCGCTTTTACTTTGATTAGTTTGTTGGTTCCTCTTGGGGTGATTTCCATCTTTGGTCATTTTTTGGATTTTGTGTTCTTGCTGCAAATATTTCGATTCTTCCGCCAGTTTTCTCTTCTTGCTACAAATATTTTGATTCTTCAAACAGATTTCCTGCAAAATTTCTACTTTCTTCATTTACAATGAGCATTTCTCCCGAAGAAGAGGCAAGATTACGCCAAACCATTCCCCCTAGGTTTGGGTATTGGTTATTTGGTTTGCCCCTTTCTGAAAAGAAAGGGAAAAGGTTATGCTTCGCTCATATACTGGTGGGGTTGGTAGAAAAGATAAAATGAAAATTCCTGAAAACCAAAATCCTTTAGACAAGACTAGGGTTCGATTTGACATTAGGGTTTCCCCTATATGTCCTTCTCCTTTTTCTCCGGGTTTCGAACTGAAGAACCTGGATTTTTCGTTGTTCCAAAGTAGTGTCACCCTTTCCTCAGAACCTGCCTTGGAAACCCGGTTCGAACCGTGTTTCAACTGTGTTTATGAAAGTACCAAACTCTTAGAATCCGGCTGCAATTCCATGGCTGAATCGCTACTTGAGTCTTGTCGTCATAACCCAGTCCTTGTCCCTAAATCGATTCTCGCCAAGCCAAGTAGCACTATTTTTGTGCCGAGTAGTTCTTTTGATTCTGCCGAGGATATTGACGGACCTAAAGATATCATCCTTATCTTGGATGATTCCTCTAGTCCAACAAATTCGCCTTCCAACCAAAACTATCCTTCTTCAGGTATGTCACTGTTTTATTGTATTTTATTTCTTTGACATATGTATTCATGGACCCGTCTTCGGAACAAGTTGTCGAGTCCTAATATGCTGGATCGCATTCTGGTTCCCCTTCCCCTTCCATGACTCATAAGTTCCCGTGGGTAACCCATGAAGTACTGCATACGTTGTCCGAGCTGGATTCGGAGGACGTTGCCGCACTCCCTATCGAGAATTAAGAAAATTTTAGTGTGCGCCCCCTGATAAGGGCGAGCCTATCTGTTCTTTGAGGGAGAGGAATAATCATTCTTTTTTATTTTTCTATAAAGATCTGATAACCCAGATAGGGATTCGATTTCCCTTATCTGAGTTTCAAATGAGTATTTTAAATCACCTCCATTTAGCTCCCTCACAACTTCATCCGAACAGTTGGGGTTTCATAAAGACTTTTGAGCATTTTTGTTAGCATTTAGAAATTCCCAGTACTGTTCTTCTTTTCTTTTATTATTTTACTGTCCAAACTGGTAGGACCGGTAAGGAACCCCCGAATAGGAAAGGATGGACATCCATCCGGGGTCATACTAAGTGTAAACTCTTTCATGTATATACAGATTCCTTTAAAATTTTTAAAAATAAGTATTTCAAAGTTGTTGCCGAACCCGGCAAACACCTTTTTTCCCTTTTTTTCACTCTATTGGTTCCATACCCATCAAGATTTTCCTCCTTCCACTTACCATTTCGAGGAAACGAATTTGTCAGATTCTGATGCTTTCTCGATTGCCCGGATAGCTGCTTTTAAGGAAGTTCACGGCCATCCCAGCGTTGCTTCCTTTATTCGCAAATATCGATTTCGAGTTTCCCGCACAATCGTATGATCATGTCGACTTTTATTTATTATACATGACTTTGCATATTTTAACTGTTTCTTTTATTTTGCAGTTTCTGAAATGGAAAAGCAACCAGCCTCTTATCCGACTCTGACTTCCGGTACGGGAAAGCCAATACCTCCTACCTCGACTTCTGGCAACCCAATTGCCGCCAAGCAGCCACGACGACCTCAACCCCCTCCTTTCCTTTCCATTCTAGAAATAGGGAAAGGTGCGGCGACTATTGGTCCTGGGTCAAGGAAGCGAAAGCTTTCAAAGGCCCAGATAACCCGAATTCCTTTGGGAGAAGGGTATTTCTAAAGAGCTCTTCCACGTTGTTTGAGCGCCCAAGCACTTCACGGATCTGGTTCCCTTTATCTTTTTAGCTCCTTGTTCTTTTGCCTACACCAAACCGGCTATCAGTGCTTCATATTCAGCTTGGTTGTTTGATGTTGGAAAGTTTAACTGGAGTAATTGCTCAACGGTTATTCCCTTCGGGTTTTCAACTATGATCGCAGCTTCACTGCCTTTAACATTTGACGATCCGTCAATATATACCTTCCAAACATTAGTGTCGTCCCCTGTTCCTTCATCAGCTGGGGTTAGCTCCATGACAAAGTCGGCTAGCTCTTGAGCTTCGTACTTCAAATCAAACTTGGACAATTGTATTGCCCAACTGCTTATCCTTCCCGCCAAATCCGGCTTATGGATTACTTGTCGAATTGGTTGATTGGTTCTGACAATGATTGCGTGGCCTTGGAAGTAGGGACAAAGCCTCCTTGCTGTCACCACCAACGCAAAAACTACTTTTTTTTAACCTTTGGTACTTACAAAGTAGATGTGTGTGCACAGTGACAACATATAATAGGGTTTAGAGAGAATGAATATACCTATAAGCGTATCTCTTATTTATAAGGGTGTTACCTCTAGGTTTATCATTGTCACCTCTTGATTAGGTAAGATATAACCTTTTGATTAGATAATATATCTGTTTGTTGGGATCTCTTTTGATAACTGTTGTGCACGTTATTGAGATCTTCCCAGTTATTGCTGAGATTCTCAACTAATGGACCCTTACTATGTCTCATCATATTAGGCCCATATACTGGCTAAGATTTTGAGCTAATGAATCCTTACTGGGCCTCACCATATTAGGCCCATATGCTGGATCAGTAACAAAGACATTTTACAATCATTAATAAAATATATCAACGGAAAAAAAAACTACATACACTTCTTTCTTGTCCATGTTGATATGCCTTTTTAATAATACACCTAGGCATCCTAGTAAGTTGTTTTTTTAACAAAGACCCATACATTACGAGATACAAAAAATGACAATGGCACAAATACAAGAAAAATTCCCACGGCAATTCATTTAAACTCAATCCAAAATAAAATTGCATTGACCAAGAGGAGCAAAAAGACATTTTTCAATTAACAGGTCTAGAGATTGCCACAATATTGGGATTGAGCTGAACATGTTCTGTCCATGTTACTACTGAACTTGACCCTCACTGCACTGCCTCTTGAAATTCAAGGCCTCATCTGCCAGAAAATCACTATAGAAAACGATTCATATTAGCTCAACAATGCATGGGTAAGAAAGGAAGTGTTAAGCATAATGGAAAAAATCAAGCAAATAATACAAAAACACTCACCAAATACGCTCGGCCATCAGTGATGGTTCCCATCTCGGACTCCATGGATAATCAGACATAACACGTGACTTCATAGGTGTCATTTGTGAATTAAAATGCTACACAAAAAAGGTAATAAGGAAATCACTTGTATTGTACCATCATGCTTACATCAGAAACATACATTTTTTCTACTATCCATCTTAATCATCCAAACAAAATAATTTGTGAGGAGAGAGGAGTAATCACTTGCCCGGTCAATTAAAAGAACGTTTCCATGCTAACCATTTTAAAGTACAATGCAATAATTCTTTGAAGAAAAAGAGCATAACAGTTTCTAGATCTACATATTATCGATGTTTTCTATAGACCTATTCCTCCCTACCTCCAACAAAAGATATATGGGTGGGATGGGTATATAAAAACAATACCATGGTAACCATACAATTAGGTCACCAAACTTATCTACATTAACTACGTGACTGAAAGAATTCAGTGTTGACATTTGACATTTTGCAGCAACTTGATTAAATTGCACTAAAGTATATACAGCTTACTTATCTGTCACCTTTACAAAAAATAATGCTCAATCTTAACTTTTCAAACAAAAACATGTAGGAAAGTGGAAACAAATATAACCTGTGAACTTTGAAGCATAATAGCCGGCTGCTGCTTTGGAAATTGAGTTGGAATTAGGAGGTGTACCTAAACAAAAGCATCAGAATTTTGGTCAAGTGCAAAATCAATAACTACGAGAACCTATGAAATGAAGAAAAAATTCATACAAGATATCAGCATAAGCCTTAGAACATAAAACTATCATAAGACTGAATTCAAGTATTCAACTTTATAATTATAGGCAGTACCACTTGTATGGATGACCAGTCCAGAAACACTGATATTAGTTATATACGATTTAACAAGTATAATACTCTCGTGTGGTTAAGAGTAATTGCATTTGGTACCCCTCTTGTTTGTAATAGTAATACCCTTCCAAGTAGTTCGTATTGGAAAACACAGTTAAGGGAAATTGCAAAACTTCTAACACACACAGAGCTCCGCCTGTATCCTTCTCTCTCCTGTGCATTTTCATGGCTTTACCAAGAATTAATGAATTCTCCACCGGAAGCATGCCCTTTAGCTTCTGCTTTCTTTTACTATATAGATTTTGTTAGCAACTATTCTGAGCACAGAATGAAGGAATGTTCTTTAGGCCTTTGGCACTGCCAAGCTTGCACGTAGACCAGTTATATCTAATCAACAGTGAATATTTCCTCTATTGTTCCCCTTGTTGTCATACAATGATATTTTCCTCCAGACAGTACCCAAATAACTAATAGTATTCAAGTCAAATACTTTTATGAATCATCATCAAACTTGAAAATTATGTCAGACTTCCTCTTGTTCTGTCATACTATGATATGCAATGAAAGCCATCTTTTTGAGGAAAAATACATGGCTGCGTCAAATAAACCATGCAGCATCTTTTTAGTATGCATGACATGAAACATAGAGAAAAGAAGTTAGATTACGCTTGACAGATTAGGGAGGGAATTTTACAATAAGTAGCAATTAGAGTTAGAAACTTATAACAATGACTTTTTTGCAGATATTTTAGTGGTTTTATAGGTTATCTGAATTAGATTAGTTTGGTCCATGATCTAAATGGCCTTTCTGAAAATAGTTTTTGACAGAGTACGGCCTCATTTGATCCCTGTTGCCAACCTCACCATGTGAGAAAAAAGGCTGTTGTTGTATTCAATTTGTAACAGAAGAGACCATTGATAAGTACCTTAGGAGAACCACATCACAAAAGCTACCCATTGTAGGCGGAGAGCCCACGTCTTTATAAACACCACACAAGAATCTCATACTTCTAAAGTGGGACTCAAGTCCCATACATTGCAAATAGATCCTAACATCCCACCATACTCTGCAGTCCTAGTGCCTATGTAGGCTGGCTATTCACAAGCCTTTTGACTAGTCCTGACTGAACAGTGCAATATCGATGTAATCACCCACGCTGCTGTTTTGTAGCTGAGAGACATAATGGAAACCTCTAATACCAATTGATAAGAACTTTGAGTGAATCATACCACAAAAGTTAATCATTGCAGTCAAAGAGCCCAAGGTCTTATAAAACCCACACTAGAATCTCATTACTTCCAATGTGGGACTCAAGTCCCATATCTTGCAATTGGATCCCAACATTTCTGTTACACGGTATTTCTTCTGCTTCTGCAAATGGGCCCATTCATTAGAAGAATCTCATCCAACAAGGAAAAAGAAAGTCTGTGAGTCTCCATCATTTAGTACATTGATAAATTTCTGCACATGAAAGAGACAATGTTGTTGCTAATAGTAATGATCCTTAGGCACTGATCTTTCAACCTTGCAACTTGCTCAATGGCAGCATACATATTACATAACATCAGAAATTTCTAAATGGCCACATCATTCACAGATAGAGCCATGGTCTGCACTAATCTACAACGAAGTGAAAGGAAATCACTCGGAGAGGTTTTCAAGAAATGGGTTATGAAAATAAGAGTTAATATTATCTTGTTATTTGACGATGATATACCCACAACTGGTAGAATTTTTCCAGTTTCGAGGCTAAGATATGGTAAGAAAATTTTGTCATGTCAGTGCAAAAACTAGGGGCAAGTGGGTAATTCTCAAATGGGCACCACATGTACTTACTGTCTTACTCTATACCTCAAGGAATGTGAGTGCAATTTACTCAAATTTCTCTTTAGGCCAGACATGAGACTTCCGTCAAATCAAAAGAATGATACCAACAATAAGATTTCTACCTTACCCTAGTCACATGTTATTGTTACCGATGTCTTTAACCGACAGAAGTTATTACATAATTAACATTAAATTATGTGATAAATTTCATGGGGGAAACATTTTAATTTTTCAAAAGCAAGCTTCTGTGACAACAAATACACAGACATCAAGTAATAAGTGTCATATATCACCAGAAACGTGAAAACACCAGATGCAGCAAGAAAAGTTGCCTTCCTGCAAAAGACCTAGAAACAGAAAAATCAGAAGTTAGCAATTAATATAAAAACAAAGCAACCCTAGCAACTTGAGAATAAGTGTCACGGGAAGATACAGCATCAGCTTCAATTGGCCTTCCAAACGGACTGCATAATGCTTCAATGAAGTGCCTTCTAACTTCAATTAATGAAATAGCCTCTAAGACCTAAGTTCAAAGCATATTTAAATATTTATATTAGTTTTAACATAAACAAGGATGTTCATTAAGCATTAGAAAGTGCATATTAAACTAATAATAAAATACACAATAACGATAATGTTAGCTAACCTGTTTCCCAAGATATTCTTCCAGATTTGGAAGATATTCTGCCAAACACCTTTGCAAAATAGATCAACCATAAAAGCAAAAATATCATCAAAATCTATCTCAATCTTTTATATGCATCTGTGTGGGACAAACAATAATAAAAAATTAGAAAGCTTACATCCCATCCAACCAAGGAGGTAGCTTGACATCATCAATGGAAAATACGGATTTCAGCTCAGGAGAAGATATTAACTTCAGGCGAGGAGCTGAAGGCGCTGAGATATATTTTCTTCCAACAGGATATACAACCTAGGTTTAACATATCATAAGTTGTTTGTTTGAAAGCAAGTGAAAAATTCAGAAGAATATTTAAAGAAAGAAACAAAAGCAACCTGTAAGAATATCTTCTGGAAATATCTCCAGGGACAGCAAGCCACCATCTTGTTTATGTTCATGTCCAGTAGGGGCACAGCAAATTTAACCTCCTCTGACTATACTAAAATGTAAAGTCACAGAAGCCAAGAATATAGGCCAAAGGCTAAATTAATTGGTCATCCATCCATGAGTAGATCATTGAAATATTAGCACATTTACTCTGAAAAAATACCTTCTCCGCACCAGAACTCATATGCATTTCTATTCCCTGCAGCAGAACAATTGTGCAATCAAGTAATGTTTTCAATTAAGTAAAAGGTCAATTTTACCCATTAAACAAAGTATACTTCAGAATTCAGGTATGTTTTTCAAACCAAAGAGCTGTAAGGGCACACACTGCACAAGCTAATGACACCAATAACTATTTACACAATCAAATCAAAGTCACATACAACAAGGATGCCTCATTATGAGGGTTCAGGTAGGTAGTATCAATCAATCACCATTCATACCATAGATATCCAAGTTCTTGGCATGGTTCATAGATGTTTTAATCTACACATAATAGCTGACTGTTGTTTACCACAATCTCTTGGATCAAATTAATACAAGACCCTGGTTCCTTGTTTCTTCCACAATTTTTACTTCACTGTCAAGTATGCTACTTTCTTACCTCCAGTGCCGCCACATAGTCAATCTATTGACATGACATATGAAGCATTATAGAATATACAAAATCTCCTGATGCAAACCTCTTTCTGAACAAACTGGACTTAGCTGACGTCATTCTGAATAGATGTATCCAAGTCCCAACCATGCTTAAATTTTCTGTTACTTTCTCACTTGTTAAAATAATCAAACTCCTAAAGCAAGGTTCAGACTTGGAAAGAGACACGTGTTTGGCATGATGTCAGCTGAATACAGTTCGTACGGAAAGAGATTTGCATCATGAGATAATTAAAGACATTGGTATAAAACCGACATTCTAAGAAGCAGAACTAAACTCAAAATAGATTAACATGTGTTGAATACAATGGAAACACTTACAAAATCAGTTAGTTATCTGAAATCTGTTGCAACAAAGTTCAACAACCTTATAAAAGCTGAAGTCAATTCACACACGTGCAACATACAATCTACTGAGATCACATAATCAACATGCCACAGCATACTCTTCCTGACATTATCTCCGTACGAGATCCTACCCTTTCAATAATTTACTAATATCATCATATGTTTCTATTATAAAATGAAAGTTTAAAAGAATAAAAGTGAGATCCTCATCCTCATACTTAACTTTTCTCCATTGGAGAGGATTCCTTCCCCCTCCCCTAACACCGTGTAACGCACCATAATCATGAAATGAAATTTACCATGGAAACTAAAATTGCTGAACATTGCCGGCAAATGAAGAAAAGTAAAATTGAAATTAAATTACCTCCCTGGACAAGATAGTGCTGAGTTCGAATGTCAACCGGTCATCGTCAACTTCTCCGACGCGCTTCCTCTGATACAGCACATATTGATCCCTGTCAAGGCAGAAAGAAAAAGAATGTCACAACAAAACCACCATTACCAAATTACCATAACCAAGAACTATAAAAAAGAATATAAAGAAAAAAAAAAAAAAAAAGAAGACCTCAAGAACTGAATGAGGGTTAAGAGACGCGAGGGGTCTTTGTAGTTCCAATGAGACAAGCAGTTATTAGCGGGTTCCGGGGAAGAAGAGTGCATGTGAAAGGGGTGGAAATCGTCGTCTTCGGGGCCGAAGATAACGTCGGGGGCGGCGTTCGGAGATTCAGCGTCGTATATAACGTCCCCTGCAAGAAAGAAAGAAAGAAACCCTAGTTGTCAATGGTTGAGACCGAATTGAAAGAAAGAAAGAAAGAAAGAAAGAAAGAGACACATTTGATGAAGTCTAAGCAGTAGGGGATGCGGAGGGTGAAGCGATCGAGGGGGGTGGAGTTGTATTTATCACTGGACCACATTTGTTCAACCTGAAAAAAGAAAAGAAAGTGTTAAAGTGTTAAGTGTTAAGTGTTAAGTGTTAAGTGTTAGGGGTGAAAATGGAAATGGCTAATGGGTTGATTTGATTGCCTTCACAGTGAGACGGAAGTGGGAGAGGAGGTGGCTCAGCTGAGCGGCGATGAAAGGAGGGACGTTTTCTGGACCTGCACCAGCCATGCCCTCTGTTGTGCTATGCTGCTTCTCTTCTTTGCCCACGTTACTAGTCAAAATAGTACTCACAGCGCAAGATTTATATAATAGTCAAAGAAGACAGAAGACACAAGTTACCCATGTGGAAAGTAAATTTTCTTTGTATATAATGTACAACATATAATTGTCTTTTAGATTTATCTTTTTCATGTTACTATGCTGAATCTTTCACATCTTATCACTACCTTTCTTCTTTTCTCCTGTTACTCCGCCACCGATCACCATTTGCTACCACCAGAGATTATTTTAGACAAAAATGCACCTTTTAGTGCCACAGTCGTCCTCCCTCGTTTTTATGGATTATACATAAGAAAATTTAATTCTCCACTGTTGCCTACAGGGTCAAAGAATACTCAAACGTGAATCTCTCATAATTCTCTACAGTCCATCAATACCTCTCATTTTTTCTCTATCTTTCTTTTTCTGTCACATGATAAATTTATCATACATATTTTTTTCTACTCTCTCTAGATATTCAATAGCATATTGGAAGTAGTTATGAGTACGTATTCGGATAAAAAAATAATTAATGAAAAAAGACAACTCAAAAAGAGTTTTATAATAAGGCACAAACAAAAATAGAAATATACTTATATTTAGCTAAGTAGATTAGTTAAATAAGCTTAGAGTTAGTTAGTGATGAGGTGTCACTTTTCTCTTATTACTATTCCTATCTTAGCTAAATATAAATACTTGTAATAAGCAGTTGATGTGTGTTTTTGGTTGATCAATGGTAGTTCATCTTCTTCTATCCTTCGTTTTCTATTCTTATATGGAGATTCTTAATTCTGTTAGGGCATCTGAGCTCTTCATTTGTAGAGCTTTGCTGCGTAACTTTGATTCCTATCCTTTTTCGTCTTCCATTGTTCTTATCCTTTTAATTGCTTCTATCCTTCTTCCTTTTCTTCGATTGTTCATCATGAGTTCAGAAAATAACCAGACCTTAAATGTTCGTAGCACTTATTATCTACATCCAAGCGTGAGTCCAATTAGTGCTCTTGTCTCACCAATTTAGATCCAACGAACTACAATTCATGCAATAGATCAATGCTCACATCTTTGAGTGCGAAGAACAAGGTTGAGTTTGTTGATGGAAGTCTTCTGCAACTTGCGATGAACAATTCTCTATTTCCTGCATGGAGGAGGTGCAACAATATGGTAGTTTCTTGGTTAGTTCATTCAATTTCAATTTTAGTTCGACAAAGCATTCTTTGGATGGACAAAGCAAATAGATATCAGGAAATATTTGAAGGAAAGATATTCACAAGGAGATCTATTGCAAGAAAAAAGAAAAGTCTGATGGTCACCTGGGATTCCCAGGTGACCATCAGAGGCTGGGATGACTTAGACAGTGAGAAAAGTTGCAGTTCAGACGATGAACAAGTTAACATCTATCTAATAGCAGTTACAGACAAGAAACTTGAGGAGAAAACCTACTTTGAATCTGACAATTCTTCTTGTTCTTCATCAGACGATGAAGAAGATATGCATTATGATGTACTTCTTCAGAATAACCATATGGTTTCTTTTTCGCGTAAGAATTATAAAGAAAAATACAAAATATTTGTTTGTGAAAACACCGAGTTGAAGAAATCAAATGAAGATTTGAAAAAGAAAATTCAGACTCTAGAAGAGAGAGTCTATGTTCGACTAGTAAGACTGACAAATCCTCTACAGTTGAAAAACTAATAAATGAGATCGCTTGTCTTACAAAAGACTTTGGGAAGTTTATGGGAAGCTTTAACATTTTAACCATGCTTTTAAAATTATATCAACATCCCCATGACAAGTCTAGTCTAGGACTAGTAAAAGGAGCATCATCTTCTAAGTCATAGTCTATCTCAAACAAATGCGACTTCTATTGCAAGTCTGGGCATTCCAAGTCCAGATGCATCCATAAGAAGAAACAAATGGCTAAGGGTACTAGTGCTCATGAACTCAAAAAGATTTGGGTACCAAAATCATGGATTGTTCCTGTTGCATATATCATTGGTAAGAAAAGGTCAGGGCGTTTGAGCTGGTACCTGGACAATGGATGCTTATGACACATGACAGGGGAAAGATCTATGTTCCTTGACCTAAACTAATTGAAGGAGAAATGGTTGTCTTTGGAGGCATGGGTAAGGGAAAGATTACTGGTAAAGATAAAATTGGTATTCCTTCTTTAGCCTCCATATAGACAACATATTATATGTTGAAGTTTTGAAATATAACTACTGAGCATAAGTCAATTTTGTGAAAATAAATATACCGTATCATTCAACAAAGACCAATGTATATTCAAGACAAATGATAACAAGTCTTTTCTCATTGCGAGACGACACAACAATCTGTATGAGATTGATCTGATAGGTCCAAGTAAACAAAATGTAACATGTTTGCTTTCTAGAGAATATGAGAGATGAATTTGACAAAAAAAAAACTTGGGCATTTCAATTTGAAACACATTTCAAAATTATCTAAAAAAGATTTAGTGAAAAGATTGCTTAATATTTGTCATCTTTTATGTGAAGTATGTCAGGAAAACTAACCAAAACCTCTTTTTAAATCTAAAGATGTTTCCACTTCTAGACTGTTATAATATCATACTGACCAATGATAAGTTCCTGCACCATTGTTTCAATGTCATACTAACCTATAATAGGTTATTGCACCGTTTTACTATAGAGGATCTCCACTTTGTTAGTAAAGGGAATCAAATCTGTATTTTTTCTCCTATTCCTTTCTCCTCCTTAACCATTCAACTCACGTTAAAGCATCATTTGATTTATCTTCGGTTATCAGAAGATTTGATCTAACTTAACGTTGACTGATATTTTTTTTTTGTCCAGGCACTTTTCGCTAGATTGTGATTGACAGAGTTTATGGCTGATTCGTACAAGGTGCATCACAATGGTAAGCGGAAAGTTGATGCTGTAGGGTTTTGATGTATTGATTTTTGCCGTAACCGTAACTAACATACATGTAAAAGCTAATATTAGGTCATTCCTTTGTTTACAAGAATAATAATTTTCCTTGTGACTCAAGCGAAAGAGCAATGTAATTAGCTCAGTTTTAGTGTTTCACTTCAGTTTGAAATCTTCTACGTGCATCTTTTTGCCCTGTGATTGTTTTGATATAACATTCCTAACGGGTCACTCTTCATTGGTTGGTTTTCTCTTTTGATAAAGATGTTCCTGTCATTTTTGCTTTTGATCTCATACAAAAGTAGTTTGTCAGAGATTGAGATTCCTCAGCTTGATCATTTAACTATGGAAAGGTTTTTCTAATCTGTATCGTTCTAATTTTATTGTAAGCTTCAGTTATGCGGTTTAAAAAAAAAAAATTAAAAAAAGAATCTAACGATTTCTTCAATTGTCAAACTACAAAGTTTCCTTTTGAGTACCCATTAATTACTTGTTCATCGTTTAGCCTAGAAAGCATTAAAGCACCATGATGATAAGATACTACACAACTACAACAAAACATATAAAATATTAAGGCTTAAATATTTTTTTATTACACAACTACAACAAAACATATAAAATATTAAGGTTTAAATATTTTTTTATTTCTTATAATTTAAGATTTTTGTTTTTGTTTTTGTAATTTTTTTCAATTTAATTCTTGTAATTTATTGTATTTTGGTTTTACATCCTTGTCAACAGTGTGTCATGTCACGTTTGTCACATTAGTATGTCACATCATGTTTTTTAACAAAGACAATAAGGATTAAAAGGCTAACAATGTTGAATGATAAGAACTAACAATAATAAAAAATTACATGATAAAAAACAAAAAAAAAAGATGTTAAATTGCAAGAACTAAAATAATATTTAAACCAAATACTAATCTAAAGTTGACATATTGTAGCATTGTGCAATTCAAGTTGGACAGATTCGTGTGTTCGTTTCACATTCCTAAGCACAGCCTTCAAAGAAGTAAATGAAAGAGTAAACATGCAAGCCAAATCATTACATGTTTAATGATCCAATTTAAGTTATGCTGCTTTAACATATATAACTTTTACAAATCAAAAGAGCACAATATTTTATAGCTACAATGCTTCTCCACCCCCACATGAAGAGTTTAAAGTTACATACGTGCAGAAAAGGGAAAACATAGCAATAATCATCAATATGAAATCCTTCTAAAAATGATTTCTGCACCATACTGAGGCTGCAAAGTGACAAATAGTATAGGAGCATGCACATAGTTTGGAGATAGCATAAAACTGTAACTTTGAAGGATCAAAGCAAGAGCAATCTTTGCCTCAACCATTGCCAAATTTTGCCCAACACAGATTCGAGGGCCTAATCCGAAGGGAAAGAATGCGGCCAAATGCTTTCGAGGCTCACTAAATCTCATTGGATTGAAGTTATGACAATCTTCTCCCCAGATTTCTGTGTCATGATGAACAGCAGTCAATGGCAAGAAGAGTTGAGTCTTAGCAGGAACATTAATGCTTCCAAGCATCACATCTTTAGAGGCTTGCCTCATTAGCGTTACTGCTGGAGGATACAACCTAAGTGTTTCGTTAATTATCATGCTTACCTGTTGGAAAACGTAAACCAACAATAATCAATGACAATGGACCATAATTTGGCACTCAAGGATATTACTTATAGTATTAAGTCTATGAACTTAATTGTTTGGTTCATTTGTTTATCCGGTGCAGAAACTAATTACTTCGATATACTACACAATTTTACAGATATTAGCTACATCTTAATTGATTGCAATAAAATCGTATGTTTCTTTTTGTTTCTCTAACCATGACATAATTATTTTGCATCTCTGCTTCAATTTAAAAGCCTTATATAGCATAAGTTGAATGTTGGTAATAGACCAGCTAAGGACCAATCATCTAGATATATTTATTAACAGATCACTGTGATCTAACCAGCATTGAACAGAGTAATGTATTGGAAATTTGGAATATTCATTTTAACACTGATATAAAGTTATAAACACGCATTATACTATTTCTCTTCAAGGCAAACAACAAAAAATGAACTTACAATCTTAAGGTCATTTAACTTGTCTGCAACAGGAAGTCGATTATGTCCAATGACACGAAGAACTTCTTCACGTGCTTTACTTTGCCATTCTTGATGTTTTGCTAATAGAAGAAGTGTCCAAGTCAACACATTAGCTGTTGTTTCCTTCCCAGCAAAGTAGATGGTTTTACATTCATTTATAATTTCTTCCACCCCTAACTTTTCTTCTCTACCAACATCATTCTTGTAGGAGCACATTAAAGAACTTAGTACATTTCTTTCATTTTCTCTCGTATTGCTCTTGGTCTCAATCAACTTCAGAATTGATTCACGTAATTCTTTTTCCAATCTCCACCTATCCCTGTTCTTCTGAGTTGGCAAATACCTATTGTTTTATCAAGTTCCAGAAAAAGGTGTCAAACACAAAATAACTTCAAGCCAAGAAGGCAAAATATATCAGGTATACCATAAACTTTATTTGGAGACATCTATAACCAAATAATAATTTAGAATTTATCATTCAAGGTCTGGAACAAATAAATTTATATGTAGTTGTATCTCTCACCTTAAATTTAGCAAAAGCAAGAGGTTGAATGGAACAATCCAAGAGTTAGAAACTATTGGATCAAATTTTTAGCACTCATTAATTGAGAAATGCCCTGCAGATGGTTTATTGGGGCAACATCTTAAGTTATATTTTTCTTTTGGCTAAAATACACTTCTTTATTATATTTTGGATTATATTCAGATAGATTTATTAACTTTCAAAAAACATAAAGAGTTCAAAATTGTGTCTAAAAATTGAAAATGATCATTATTTAGAAAGAATCATTTTTACTTACTTTAAAAACATAAAAGGTTAAATTAAACTTTTTAAAAGATAAGAATCAAACTGAATATAATTGAAAACATAAAATAAAAGTGTCTTAACCTTTTCTTTTTTTCCTATTTATTACCTGAGTTGCTTAGTAAGGTTGGTGCTAAGGAAAGAAAAGGCATGCACATAAGATGGTAGTTTTGATTTAATAAATACCTTGCACCCAATTACTGTTCTTATTTTGTCTTTAGCGGTGTGGCATGCATATTGCATCAGTGAAAAAATAAGATTAAACCATCAATATCATCCCTGAAATATTACTCTCTCTTCTAAGTAATCCCGCTAGTAAAATAAACTACTTAACTAGCCCTAGCAATAATTGAATTCATGTTAAGAGTTTTCCCAATATTAGAAAACCCTTCAAATTGTTCCCTGAACTGCACTGAAATAACTCAAGAACTAAAATGATAGATATTCAATACTTCAAGGATTACTTAAATAGTTTTATTATTTTAGGAAGAGGGTAATAGTTATAGGACAAAATTGGCGGTTTGTTTGTAAAATAACTGCCTGTGATAGGTTATAGTAACTCAGGCTGTGAGATTATAACATGAAATAAAATTCCACTCCTTTTTAGGATATAGTTACAGTGAAAAAAAAATGCTTAAGAGTTGGTAAAGTAACCTAAATCCAGGGATATAGACACTCCTAACTGCCTGTGGGTGAAGATGCATTTGTTGCTCCTGCAAGTTGAAAATTTGCTTTCCCTCTTCATAATTGCTGCCAAAAGCAGTTCTTGATATAACATCTGCAGAAAGATCATGAAGCTCTCTGAGCACATCTATCTCAAATTCATCTCTTCCTCCTCTTTGGTCCTCCCATCTCTCCAGCCTCTTTGTGACACTTGCCACAATATCTGGCACCCATCCCTGCAATAGTTTTCATGATGCACTCATTAATATTCTGTCATGTCCTTAAATAACAATTACAAGATGGCATGTCAACAAAAAGAAACTAACACGGGAGAGAAATTTTCTTGTTACATTTAGAAGAAAGTCTGAATGACACTTATTTTCTTTCTTCCAACAACAATTTTCTCTCTTCAAGCCACTTATTCCCTCCACTCATACACACTCATCTCCCTTCCTATTGGTTAAAAAACTATTTATAACACTTCTTTTTTTTACCTTTATACCAAATTAATAGCATTGTTGTATTGTCTAACGGACTAGACGAAAGAATAAAAATTTTAGTTATAAAAGAACTTAGTTTTTAAAACAAAACGTGTTCCTAAAAAATGAAGTTAAATTAGTTTTTAAATCAACCTCAAAATAGTTTTACATTCATTATCGAAATCAAGAATTATTTTTTTTTGTGAATTTAGTTTTTAATTTTAAAAAATAATTCTAACCACCATCACCATCTCAACCATTACCTACACTACCACCACCGTCCCGGCCACTGCTCCCACCGCCACCACACCGTTGCCATTGTCACCTCTACCACCACCACAACTACTATCATTGTTACCACCACCCACCATTTTGTTACTTTCATCGTTGTTGTCGTCATTGCTATCATTATTTCACCTCACCACCGTTATTGACGCTACCACCATCATTCCACCACTGCTATTTTCACTACGATCGTTGCTACTACCGCTGCCACCACAACACTGTCATCGCTATCACCACCAACATTTTGCTGCTATTACCACCACCATTTTGTTGCCTCAATCGTCATTATCGCTGCTGTTGTTACTATTCCACCCCACCACCACTCATAATTTTTAAAATCGAACTGGTGATTGATCCGATCAAGACATTCGGTCACTAAGTTAATAGTCGAGCTAGTGGGGTTACTAGTTGATTTGCATGACCTTGTCTTAATGAAAAATAAAATAAAAAATTTGTATCCAACCTTAATTGACCCACATGACCCATCACATTTGCTCCCTTGGGCGTGACCTGACCCAGGTTAGTAGATCACTAGTTTAACCACAAACCCAACTAGTTCATATTGGGTTCAGTGCATCATAAATTGGTTAGGCAACTCAATCCGGTCAAACCTCTGAGCTGCGGTCGAATCGATTAGATTGAATGGATTAATCCGGATTAAAAACACAATCATCACCATTACACCGCTACTACCTTCATCATATCCATTCCATCAACACTACCACTCTCAACCCACTACCTTTGTCATCATCATTATTTTATAATAAAGTGAGATAAAATAAAACGATTGACTTATTTTATTTATCTTTAATTTGTAACATCTTTTGAAAACTAAAAAACAAAAGAATAAATCGAAACTCAAAACTAACAATTTTATTATTATTGAGAATGTGATTTTTTAAATAAAAAAACTACACGTACTATTTACTCTTAAAATTAATCTTGAAAAATAAGAATTTCAAAATTAAAGTAAAAGCTTCCAAGACAAGATGAAGTACCTTAACAAACTCCAAGTTAAAGGCGAGATTTATAATCCTTCTGTGCAAGGCCCATTGGTCACCCTCGAGGCCCACAAGGCCTTGTCCAAAAAGCATCTTGGACTGAGGGTTGAACCGAACTTTCACATACTCTCTGTGTGTGTTCATGAACACCTCTTTAATCATGTCTGGATCAGTTATTGCCAACCGTGGCGTCGAACCAAACCAGAACAAGAATGTTTTCCCATATGTGCGAGACCACCTGTGGTAAAATGGAACCACACGTCTCATGACGTCGTGGTGGTCAAATGAAGGGCTTGGTGTTGACTTAGCTTCATCGTAGAGCCGTTTGATCTCTGATGAGTTTCCCAAGATCGGACAGTAGCCAGGTCCCCCTATCCCTTGCTTCTTGAAATGGCGCTCTGTTCTCCATGGGACCCACAAGTTTGAGTAAACAAATTTCACCGTGTAGAAAATGAGGACAGTTACAGCGGCGAGTAAAAGATTCATGTTTGATTTGACAGTAAAAGTGTGATTGGTAGACCTGAGATTGAAGTTAGTTGAGAGTAAAAAAAAAAAAAAAAAAAAAGAAAAGAAAAAAAGAAAGAAAGAAAAGTGAATTAGTGGAAGAACGAGCGTTGACTTTTTGATTGAGAGGGAAGAAAAGCCATGGAAGCAATGAACTGAAGGGATGAAGTGCAAATAAGGCTTACCTTGTTGTGTTTAATGAGAAAAGAACGAAGAAGGAGAGTTCAGAGTGCAAATAAGGAAGTGAATTATGTGCTATGGCGGGGGGAGATTTAAATTATAAGTAGAGTGATCATCGATAATTTAATATGTCTCTAGTCTTTGCCGGCCACAAGATTTAATGTCGTCAACTTATCATATAGTGTAACAAAATGCATGATTGCTAGTTTAAAATATTTAACTTTCTTTTTGTTTTATTTTAATCCTCTTTAGGGAATCTTTAGAGAATCTTCTTTTTTTGGATACGTAATCTTCTATAAATCAGTTTTCTTCTTTATTAGTTTCACCTACTTCCATAGAGTTAAATTGTTTTTTTTATATGATTTCTTATGTTTAGTTACAATAAAGACAAATAATTTCAGGCAATTTTTTTTATCAGCATTTAAATTTATTTTTTAAGAATAAGCATTTAGCTTTTAGTTACAATAGATTAAACTTTTTTTCATAACTTGTAATTAACTTGACTTTCATAGAACTCTCTCTTTATCTAACTTCTATAAAAGTTAAGATGGCTAAACTAATGAGAAAATTTAAATTTATTTTACTTTTTTTAATTTGTTTCTAGAAATACTCTCTTTTTGAAATCATTCATCACCGTTCTTCAATTCTAAAAAAGTTATTCTCAACCCATTACTTGTTCATCGTTTAGCCTAGAAAGCATTAAAGCTCCAGGATGATAAGATTCTACACAACTACAACAAAACATATAAAATATTAAGGCTTAAATATTTTTTTAGTACACAACTACAACAAAACATATAAAATATTAAGGCTTACATATTTTTTTATTTCTTATAATTTAAGATTTTTGTTTTTGTTTTCTGTTCTTGTAATTTTTTCAATTTAATTCTTGTAATTTAATGTTCTTTGTTTTACATCCTTGGCAATAGTGTGTCACGTCACGTTTTTGCCACATTAGAATGTCACATCATGTTTTTAACAAAGAAAAGACGATAAGGATTAAAAGTGTAACAGTGTTAAATAATAAGAACTAAAAAAATTAAAAATAAAAAATTACATGATCAAAAGTAAAAAAAAATGTTAATTTGCAAGAACTAAAATAATATTTAAACCAAATACTAATCTAAAGTTGACAGATTGTAGCCTTGTGCAATTCAAGTTGGACAGATTCGTGTGTTCGTTTCACATTCCTAAGCACAGCCTTCAAAGAAGTAAATGAAAGACTAAACATGCAAGCCAAATCATTACATGTTTAATGATCCAATTTAAGTTATGCTGCTTTAACATATATAACTTTTACAAGTCAAAAGAGCACAATATTTTATAGCTACAATGCTTCTCCACCCCCACATGCAGAGTTTAAAGTTACATACGTGCAGAAAAGGGAAAACATAGCAATAATCATCAATATGAAATCCTTCTAAAAATGATTTCTGCACCATATTGAGGCTGCAAAGTGACAAATAATATGGGAGCATGCACATAGTTTGGAGATAGCATAAAACTGTAACTTTGAAGGATCAAAGCAAGAGCAATCTTTGCCTCAACCATTGCCAAATTTTGCCCAACACAGATTCGAGGGCCTAATCCGAAGGGAAAGAATGCGGCCAAATGCTTTCGAGGTTCACTAAATCTCATTGGATTGAAGTTATGACAATCTTCTCCCCAGATTTCTGTGTCATGATGAACAGCAGCCAATGGCAAGAAGAGTTGAGTCTTAGCAGGAACATTAATGCTTCCAAGCATCACATCTTTAGAGGCTTGCCTCAGTAGCATTACTGCTGGAGGATACAACCTAAGTGTTTCGTTAATTATCATGCTTACCTGTTGGAAAACGTAAACCAACAATAATCAATGAAAATGGACCATAATTTGGTACTCAAGGATATTACTTATAGTATTAAGTCTATGAACTTAATTGTTTGGTTCATTTGTTTATCCGGTTCAGATTTTACAGATATTAGCTACATTCTTAATTGATTGCAATAAAATCGTATGTTTCTTTTTGTTTCTCCATCCATGACATAATTATTTTGCATCTCTGCTTTAATTTAAAAGCCTTATATAGCATAGGTTGAAT
Organism: Glycine tomentella; assembly: GCA_007407185.1. NCBI lineage: Eukaryota > Viridiplantae > Streptophyta > Magnoliopsida > Fabales > Fabaceae > Glycine > Glycine tomentella. Next base: position 587,313 of record PYAF01005598.1, read on the forward strand.
GTTGGTAATAGACCAGCTGACTAAGGACCAGTCATCTAGATGTATTTATTATAGATCACTATGATCTAACCAGCATTGAACAGAGTAAATGTATTGGAAATTTGGAATATTCATTCTAACACCGATATAAAGTTATAAACACGCATTATACTATTTCTCTTCAAGGCAAACAACAAAAAATGAACTTACAATCTTAAGGTCATTTAAATTGTCTGCAACAGGAAGTCGATTATGTCCAATGACACGAAGAACTTCTTCACGTGCCTTACTTTGCCATTCTTGATGTTTTGCTAATAGAAGAAGTGTCCAAGTCAACACATTAGCTGTTGTTTCCTTTCCAGCAAAGTAGATGGTTTTACATTCATCTATAATTTCTTCCACCCCTAACTTTTCTTCTCCACCAACATCATTCTTGTAGGAACACATTAAAGAACTTAGTACATTTCTTGCATTTTCTCTCGTATTGCTCTTGGTCTCAATCAACTTCAGAATTGATTCACGTAATTCTTTTTCTACTCTCCACCTATCCTTGTTCTTCTTAGTTGGCAAATACCTATTGTTTTATCAAAGTTCCAGAAAAAGGTGTCAAACACAAATAACTTCAAGCCAAGAAGGCAAAATATATCAGGTATACCATAAACTTTATTTGGAGACATCTATTACCAAATAGTAATTTAGAATTTATCATTTAAGGTCTGGAACAAATGAATTTATATGTAGTTGTATCTCTCACCTTAAACTTAGCAAAAGCAAGAGGTTGAATGGAACAACCCAACAGTTGCTTAGTAAGGTTGGTGCTAAGGAAAGAAAAGGCATGGACATAAGATGGTAGTTTTGATATAATAAATATCTTGCACCCAATTTCTGTTCTTATTTTGTATTTAGCGGTGTGGCATGCATATTGCATCAGTGAAAAAATAAGAGTAAACCATCAATTTCATCCCTGAACTATTACTCTCTCTTCTAAGTAATCCCGCAAGTAAAAGAAACTACTTAACTAGTCCTTGCAACAATTGAATTCATGCCAAGAGTTTTCCCAATATTAGAAAACCCTTCAAATTGGTCCCTGAACTTCACTGAAATAACTTAAGAATTAAAGTGACAGATATTCAATACTTCAAGAATTACTTAAATAGTTTTATTATTTTAGGAAGAGGGTAATAGTTAAAGGACAAAATTGGCGGTTTATTTGTAAAATAACTGCCTGTGATAGGTTATAGTAACTCTCAGGCCGTGAGATTATAACTTGAAATAAAATTCCACTCCTTTTTAGGATATAGTTACAGTGGAAAAAAATGCTAATGAAGAGTTGGTAAAGTAACCTAAATCCAGGGATATAGACACTCCTAACTGCCTGTGTGTAAAGATGCATTTGTTGCTCCTGCAAGTTGAAAATTTGCTTGCCCTCTTCATAACTGCTGCCAAAAGCAGTCCTTGATATAACATCTGCAGAAAGATCATGAAGCTCTCTGAGCACATCTATCTCAAATTCATCTCTTCCTCCTCTTTGGTCCTCCCATCTCTCCAGCCTCTTTGTGACACTTGCCACAATATCTGGCACCCATCCCTGCAATAGTTTTCATGATGCACTCATTAATATGCTGTCATGTCCTTAAAAAACAATTACAAGGTAGCATGTCAACAAAAAGAAACTAACAGGGGAGAGAAATTTTCTTGTTACATTTAGAAGAAAGTCTGAATGGCACTTATTTTCTTTCTTCCAACAACAATTTTCTCTATTCAAACCACTTATTCCCTCCACTCATGCACACTCATCTCCCCTTCCTAGTGGTTAAAAAACTATTTATAACACTTTTTTTTTATAATCTTTATACCAAATTAATAGCATTGTTGTATTGTCTAACGGACGTGAGTTATTGATTTTCAACACAAAACATATCGAAAAAAATGAAGTTAAATTGGTTTTTAAATCAATCTCAAAACAGTTTTACATTCATTATCAAAATCAAGAAAAAAAATATTATGAATTTGATTTTTAATTTTAAAAAACAATTCTAACCACCAACACCACAACCATTACACCACCACCACATCGTTTCCATTGTCGCCTTTATCACCACCACTGCCTCTATCACCACTATCGCCTCCACCATTCCACCACCACCGCACCTTGCCTTTGTTGCCTCCACCACCACCACAACCACCATCATTATTACCACCACCGTTTCGTCACCTTCATCGTCGTTGTCATCGCTGTTACCATTATTTCACCTCACCACTGTTGTCATCGCTACCACCACCATTCCACCACTACTATCTTAACTACCATCGTCACTATCACCGTCGTCACCACCACATTGTCATCGCCACCACCACCAACATTCTGCTGCTATTACCACCACCACTTTGTTGCCCCCATCGTCATTGTCGCTGCAATTGTCACTATTCCACCCCACCAACACTCATAATTTTTAAAACCGAACCGATGATTGACTCGATCAAGGCATTGGGTCACTGGGTTAATAGTTGAACTAGTGAGTTACTAATTGAACCGCATGACCTTGTCTTAATTAAAAATAAAATAAAAATTTATACTGAACCTTAATTGACCCACATGACCCAGCACGTTTGCTCCCTTAGGCGTGACCCGACCCGGGTTAGTGGATCACTAGTTTAACCACAAACCCGATTAGGTCATATTGGGTTTAGTGCATTGTCAATCTAATAGGCAACTCAACCCGGTCAAACCTCTGAGCCGCGGTCGAACTGATTCGACCTGATGGGTTAGTCCGGGTTCATTCCACGGCTACTACCATCACCATCACCCCGCTACCTCTGCCATAACCATTATTTTATAGTAGAACGAGATAAAATAAAATGGTTGACTTATTTTATTTATCTTCAATTTATAACATCTTTTGAAAACTAAAAAATAAAGAATAAATCGAAACTCAAAACTCCAAACTAACAATTTTATTATTATTGAGAATGTGATTTTTTTAAAGAAAAAACTACATGTACTATTTACTCTTAAAATTAATCTTGAAAAATAAGAATTTCAAAATTAAAGTAAAAGCTTCCAAGACAAGATGAAGTACCTTAACAAACTCCAAGTTAAAGGCGAGATTTATAATCCTTCTGTGCCAGGCCCATTGGTCACCCTCCAGGCCCAGAAGGCCTTGTCCAAAAAGCATCTTGGACTGAGGGTTGAGCGGAGCTTTCCCATACTTTCTGTGCGTGTTCATGAACACCTCCTTAATCATGTCTGGGTCAGTTATTGCCAACCGTGGGCCTGTACTTTCCACACTATATAGTTTTCTTATACACTATATAGGCACAGTGGAATTCCAACTTTACCCTTTTGTTTGATAAATTTAAAAAAATGTAAGAAACCGCGTTCGCTTATTGCTTCACACTATTCTTCTTCCCTTCTTCATACACTATAAGCATTCCGCAGTCTACCTTCTTCTCCGGTGGCGGTGGCGTT
>PYAF01005598.1:592137-649036 GCA_007407185.1 Glycine tomentella
AAAGTTGAGATGGCTAAACTAATGAGAAAATTTAAATTTATTTTACTTTTTTTAATTTATTTTCTTCTTCTCTAAATATTTATTAAAAAATTATTCAAATAAAATTTGAAACATATTTTTTAGAAACTATTCTTTAAATAACATAACAATAAGAGTGTATAAAATTAAAACTTAAATATTCTTTTATAAAGAAAGTGATACGTATATAAGTGCCATTTACATCAAATGATCATTTTAATCTTTTTGAACTTTATGTTATTTCATTTCAGTCTTTCAATTTCTATAAAGGCCAACAAATCATTTCTTCTATAACTGTTTTTATTTTTATTTTCTTTTTTTATTCAAAAGAAGTTCAACAACATTGTTCTTGTGTTGAAGTTAAATCAGTAACCTTTATTAAAGTTGGTCCACATTATTTTGAAAATTAAAAAGAACGCCCATTGAAATAATTTGACTCTATTCCTCAATCTGTCTTCTTTTTCTCCCTTCCTTTTGTGCGTGTTGGTAATGTATGAAAGTATGAGGGGGAGAATGTATCTAGTTCAATAAGTGTGAGTGACGAAATGTGTCCAGAACTCTAATCTAGTGTCACTGATGACAATTATATAACTGATCTATATAATTAATTATACATAGATGATCATGAAGCATGAATATCTCTTGTGTTCGAAGTGTCTTAGTATCAGACATGTTTCTAATATCGACATATTCTGACAATTGTCTGACACTTCTTATTTTAGACATTAACTCTGTCAGAATTGTTTGTTCAGGAAAAACATAAAAGTTTCAATAGGCAACAGCTTAAAAGTTAGTTTCCAGTCTCTCAGCAAAAGACTTCCCCATGAATATTTGGTCAGAAAGAAGGAAAAGTCAGACTCCAGTATCAGCCCCTTCCTCAACGGTATTATTGGTTGCAGTGGTGGATCCAGAAAAATAATCAAGGGAAGCCTTGGTGGCATATCTAGGAAAATTTGTAAAGAAAATTTAAAAAAACAAACAATTATAAACCATAATCTAAAGAAACAAATAAATAGTCAGACGAAATTACTGTTTTGGATTGAATAGAACAACAAAAGAAGCTTATTGTAACTTGCGATGAGATTTCAAAAGACCATGATGACAATATGAGAATTAGTTTAGATATAAGTATTGAGTTTGAGATCTTTGAATATGAGCTGTTACAATATAGACTAAAATATTTCTACAAAATGCATATGATTAAACTGTACTTCTCATTTCAATAAAGAGCAAGGACTTTAATCTCCTTATAAACAAGTTCTAATACATGAATTACAAATAAAAATAATTAACAAGTACTACAAACTATATAACAAGCATTGAAAATAATTAACAAGTACTGCAAACAAGTGTAAGGATATATCATAAGCTGGATCTGCCCATGATTGGCTGCATAACCTGTAAGAGCTGTTTTCACCCAACCAGACCAATAGCAGTTAATATAAATCTTCTGACCTTCTGGCCTCTCAGAAAGCTTCCTTGGTATAAGCCTTGTATAAGCATTATTTGGACACTGAGTAGTTAGTCTATACTTGAGGCCACCCACTAGAGGTCCAAGTTCCATCCCCAACTTCTTGTAGAAAAGTAGAGTCTTGTCAATAAGTTCCTCGAATAGGGATTCCACATCATTCAGTTGCTCCCTCAAGGCTACATTGCCAATTCTCTTAAACAAAAATACCATCAATTTTATGTCTCGCAGAAGTCATACAACATGCAATGGCTCCAATACAATCTTAAACGAAAATATTTTTTTTTCTTCCACAAACTGTATATTTAATTTAAGTGAAAATTGCACTCAACTCCCAAAGTCTTAGTTGATAAGCTAATTCTTTTGAATATTTCATGCTTAGTTAGTTGTAACCGTAGGTGCGCGCACACAGATATATAGGGAACAACTAGTGCGAAATCAGAATAGTAAATATGGATCATATAATTATATATAAATGTGAATGGTTAACACTGTTAATTAAACGTGAGAGATGGAAAAAACAGCAACCCACTAAGTTTCTGATATCACCCACTATCGTTTTTTTTTTTTAGAATACTCTCTTTTTGAAATCATTCATCACCGTTCTTCAATTCTAAAAAAAGAATTATCAACCCGTTTATGAAATTGTTCCCTGAAGTTGTTATGTTTTTTACAAATACACCAATAAGGTTAGTTTGATATGGTTATGGGAATTAGTTTCACTGGTGGCTAAATAACCCACACGAGAAGTTGAATGCTAAAACCTACAATATGCTTCTTTTTTTTGTTTTGTTTTGGGTAATGTAAGAGTGAGAGGGTGAGTCCAACGGTAAAGTTGTGTCTTTGTGACTTGTTAGTTCTGAGTTCGAATCCAAAAACAATCTCTTTGCATATGCAAGGATAAGGCTGTGTACAATATATCTGCGCGTAGCGTTGAACATCCAGACAATGATATTTAAGATTGAGGAGACAACAAAACAAAAATGAACATATGTTGTAGTGCATGGGGAGTAAAACCAAAGATACGTGGAAGTAAAATAAAATGAAAAAGATAAACATAAATGAATATTTGCTCTAACTCTTAATCTGAAATGATATGACATTACATAAGAAAGGGGGAGTGATATATATGTTTATGATGTATAAAGTTTATGCAAGGAATACTTGACACTTGGTCTTGGCCTAGAAGCTGATTCTTTTTCAGGTTTCAAGTAAAAGCTCCTAGAAACTCTCTCCTAAAGGAACACTAAGGATCAAAATGTTCAATTGAAGTTTGGCATGATCAATAAAGTGTTCATGCTTTCTTACATGCCAATTCAATTGATTGGTAGTTGTAATTTGTTTATGATATTATAATCCTTTCTTATGATACAATTTCATAAATATGCTTATGAAAAGGTTTACCAATATTCAACACCAAAATTTATATTGGTTCACTTCTCAACCCAGACAAGCTGCATCCAATTCTTCTAACCAACTAGTTAGGTTCCATTATTAGCAATCTTGTTTATTACAAGCTTATACAATCACTCTCAATCAGATCTAGATTAAGACATAGAGAAACCCCTTCATTACTCTTCCCTTTAGAAAAACCTATTCTAGACAAGCTTCAAGAAACTTATTGCACTAGTCACACAAAACTGAATTTCTAAAAGAATTGTAACCAAGTATTATGGAGAGAAACAACCTGATGATCGACTATAGATGAATGCAAATGTTTACCAAATTTGAATCAAGGTTAAAAGAGAACAATCTCATAACATTCTCTCCAAGTTCTTCTTTTGAAAGTTGCCCCAAAAGAAATCCTTTCAAAGTTTCATGAAGATGAGGATTTGTGGGAACAAACATTGTGCCAATTTAAAATTTGGGCTGAAAAAATAATTTTTATTCTTAACAAATCTTAAAGTTGGGTTGCTTATATAAGATGTGCATCTTAATTTTAAGAAACACATCGTGCCAAGTTGACAAGCTCCAATGCATCTGAAAGTTAAGGAATAATATGTTGGGCTAAGAAACCTGTGAAGGAAATGTTGCTAAACATGCCCTTAGTGTATTTTGTCTTCTGTTGGAAATGCATAAATAGTGTTATGTTACAAGGATTGTGTGTCACTTATAGGTACAAATAAGGGAGGTTAATGTCGAAGTTATAAAACTAATTTTGTGGTTGAAGTGAGAAGGGTGGAGAGAGAGGTTGTGGATTCGAATCTCTCTCACTAACAAAAACTAACAAATTAACAAGTAATATTGGTTGATAATAAAAGAATGAAGGTTAATGTTCACTTTAAAAATAGAGGGATATAAGTGCATTTAAATAGATTTCATCGATGCCACAGCATGTTGGATTTGTTTAGTTGTAATCCTCTATTTTTCCACATCATTTAACTGTTTTTTTCAATTTTAAAAATCATTTTAAATTATTTTTGGGTTGTGGTGTTGGACAGTGGGAGTTGTGGAGCATCATAGGGAGTTTCGGACCCAATCAAAATCCAACTTAACCTACATATAATTAAATTACTCATATAGAAATCCAAAACTACGCAAACTTCATTGTCAAGGTAATATATTATTTATCTTAAAGTAATATATTGTTTTGGACTTTTATCATTTTTGTGTGTGTTTATTTTAAGGTAATACTTTATGAATGATATCGTGAATATATATTTATGGTTTATATTTTTTATTTATCATATGAATATGAATAGTACAAATTTTTTAATATTTTATGAATATTGATTTTAAAAATATTCTTACTATTAGCAGGGTGACTGATTTTGCATTAATGTAGCAAAAGTTTGGAACAGTCGATGAAGATATAAAAAGAGAAGTTTCTGACTATCCTATTAGCTGGATTTCTCTTCATGCTTTGACACAAAATCAATATGATTGATTAGATACGGTCGAAGGGGTATATTTGGGTTGTGTGGAAGGGGATTATCACGGGTAATTTTTCAATTCAAAATTAAGAAAGATATAAATTTTATAAAAATGTACTAAAGCGTGATTGGATGGTTACAAGATAATCTAGCATTTTGTAACTTTAACAAATTGTCAATTATGGAAATTTTTACTTAAAATGAAAAACTACCCCTCCCCTCTCTGTCCAAACTCATCCACTCAAAGATAACCTAAGAGTGAGTCTGCATTAACTAAGACAAGTAAAAAAACACCAGTTCATGCATAATCATAATTATATTAATTATGACGCAATAATACATCAATTATGGCTGTAACTGAACTTGAGAATATTATTTTAAAGAAATAAAAGTAAAATAAAGAAGATGAGGGAATTTGGCACATCATTTTGTCTAATTAGTGAGAAATGATGCGTCAGTATCACTTCGATCCATTGATAATTTTATTTGATGATTCATTGATAATTTTATTTGATGATGCAGGGCAGGCTGCTACGCTAAAACATCATAAACCTTCATTAGCATGTCAAATTCATGATATGCTCTACTAAGCTTTAGATTCAAGGAAGCCTAAAATCAAGAAAGAACAGCTAATACCACTCAAGTACATGAAAAGCCTTAGACAGACCAATTATTAGGTACGAAATGTTTGACTAGTTAAAACCCAAAAGCAACTTAAAAATTTCATGACAATAGTATGCAGCTGAGCAAAACATAAATGAAAGTGGACTTGTACTCTATGAAACACGGACTCAGGGCACACAAATAAAGAAACTGAAATATAAATAATTATAATAAAATATTTAAATTGATGGTATATTCATCTTTTTAAATCAACTTTTTATGTTTTTTCAAGTGTTATGAGTTGTGTAAACAACTTATGTATTTAAGCCAACAAAAAATAAATTTTAAATTAGACACCTAATAAAAAAAAAAAAAAAGTGTTGAACAAATGTTACGGTGTGTAGATGTGTAGATGTCGGAAACGTGTCCAACACAACATTACTTTGAAAAGAGAGGTGTCCATGTTTCATAAGTTGTATTAGCGAAGCAGAGGAACTCTTTAGTTCAACAAAAGCTTTTAGAATGTCAAATTGCGAAATTCGCATACCACCTCAATTCACTTTGATGATCAATAATAGAATCTGAAACAAAAAAAAAAAAATACAGATTCTTTGAAAGCCATGGGAACAAAAAGTAGTATTTGGAAAAATATTCTTACACCTATGCTATGCAGTCACCAAATGAGAAATAGGCTTGATGATTTGTAGCACTAGGTAATAACAAATCCTAAGCAAAATGATAGTTGAAGAATATCATCTGTAATTATGATAGCAAGCATGAGATGAACAACATGAAAATGGAAATAAAATTGGATAAGACAGACACAACATTCAGTTACTACACTTTCAGCCAACAGGTGAATCCTATAGGATGCCTGAAGCAGGAAAGAAACATTGAAATTTACCATCATATTGCAGTCAATTTCTTATATCCTCCCCATCTATTTAACATAAATCAAGCAAGAAGGAATTATACTAAAAAAAATCCAAATAAAGAAAAGGCGCTTTAAAATATCCATAGAAAAACCATAGCAATAGTTCAAAAGAAACCAAAAAGGAAGATCTTATTTAATGTCTAATTCTAACAAGGCTAAGAGTAACACTCAAATAATCAAACAGTTTTTTTTTTTTTTTCTCTCTGTAATGCTTCTTTTTTCCTTCTTTTTCTCTAACTACTCTTTTCACCTTCAATTTTCTTTGCTTTCTTTTTGGATGTTGCCTGAGAATACAGGAAAGTCCCAAGAATTGCAATGGCAGATCCAAGGCCATTAAGAGGCCGAACCGGATTCCTGAACACCAAAACCGAAGACACAATCACCACCACTCTTTTCATTGTGTTCCCCACAGAGAAAGTCAATGGGCTAATTTCATCCAGTGCTTGGTAAGATGATTGGTTATAAAGATGGTAGAACACCCCAGACACCAACACCCAAGTATAAAACGTGGATGTTTTGCCAATAGCTTCAATTGCCTTGTAATACCCTGGGATCCATTGAGATCCTTCTACAAAAATAGCCACTGGAAACAGATAAAGCAATGAAAGTATGGTAATCCATCCATACAAGTTCAAGCCATCAACTTCCTTGAAATTCTGTAAACTTCTTTTAGAGTAGATGTTCCTCAACACAAAACCAACATTGCTCATAAGGGCACACCACAATCCTTGTACATTGAAAGACACCTCAGTAACAGCAGCTAAAGAACAACCAAGCACAATGGGCAGAATTGAGAGCCAAACCTGAATGGGGTACTTATCTCCAAGGACTGAAGAAAACATGACAGAGAAAACTGGTTCTGCAGATTTGATGACATGTGTAAAGGAAACAGCAACCTTGGAGAATGAAACACAGGCTGATATGTGGCCTATTGTGTGGAACAAAGCAGGTCCAAGGAGAGCAATGACGAAGGGTTTTGAGATTTTTGGACAAGGTTGGAGCTTCAAGGACCAAAGCACCAGCATCCAAATGGACCCAACAAAGAGCTGAAAAGATGCAAGAAGCCATGGGAAAGGGAATATGTTCAAGACTTTCTTGTTGTAAATGTTGAACACAATGTTTTGGAAGTACCATAGCCCAAACACAAGACCAAGTTTGAGATTCTTAGATTTAGGTTCAGTGGGGGCTGCATTTTCTCCTTCAGGATTGGCTTCTGATGCAGCCTTAACGATTTGGTATCTGGGTTTTGATGAGAGCTCAAAAGGGTGTGAGAGGAATCTGCTGAAAGAGCCTAACTTTGCGATTGAATGTTGGATCTGAGACGTTGGCATAAAAGAAAGTTTGGAACTTTTGAGAGGAGTGGCTCGGTGTTGGGCCTGAAACCTTCTCAGAAGATTTGGTTTGGGATTGGGAGATGCATTGATGAAGAAATGGTGATTGGGTTTGGAGAAAGTGACAGGGGATGATGATGGAACAACATTTGAGGATAGCATTTTTTTTCTTTTCTTTTCTGTGGCTGTTCTTGCTCTCAGGCACAGACAACTGAGACAACGGGAAGGGGAATTGAGACAGACTCTGAAAAGGGAACAAAAAGACAGATTTAAAGGCTTTAAGAGGCTTCCAACTCAAAGGGGTTGAATTGAAGTCCTTTTGAGAGCACACAAGAGGAACTGTGTGTGTGAAGTGTAAACAAGCCCTTCCACGAAACCTAGTACAGACGAAGCCCAAAGGTACAATTTTTGTCCCTAAAATGAGTTCAGTGATTTTGTTTTATTGAAAAATCTTAAAAAAGCAAATAAATCCAAGATTATCTCCTTCTCCAAAAAATTATTTATCCATTTGCTTTTTTTCCCTCATTGATTAGTGGGGTTCATTTTTTTAAAAAAATTCATTTAAATGTTAAAATGACTTAAATAATTATTTGTTTAGTTAATTTGTTAATTTTATGTATTAATTAAGCTTAGTCTTAATAAGAATACAAATATAATTAAATTATTTATTGCAATTAATTTATATGAATATTAAATAAATTACAACAATAGAAAATAATTATTAAATCAATAAATTTAATAAAGTGTTCATCATTCGTTTGTGTTAATTACACTATTATATTTAATTAACATAAATAACTAACATTGGCCAAGAAAAAAAATAACGAACAAATTCATTGTAATTTATTTTAATAAATAATACATAAATTATAACAAGAGAAAAAAAATAATATATGGATTGTTTTGAACTTCTAGGACTGATAGTGCATTTATTTTTTGAATGACGTTCGTTGTGACACACACCACATCTATTTGGTTGACCCTTTTTCTTGAGGTCCATTTTAATATATATGCGATTGGATTTTGGTCGAGCATAGATATCTCTTTGCATCTCTAGATTGTGGCATAGTTGTGGTTCATCATATTATGGCCAATAATCTTTCTTTGTTGTGCACTATGCCTAATTATTCGTTGTACATGTTGAAGACATTTTAAATGTTTACCGTGGTGCCACATGAAATAAACAAAGAAACACACAAGAAGGCGGTTGAATTGTGTGTTATGATTTTTTAAAACTTTTCCAAAACAAGTTTTCTCAAGTATACTATAACTTCACAATGAGTTGTCCAACAACAACACGAAGGATAAAAAGCACAAGCGCTACAGAGAGAAAACACAACGATTTATACTGATTCACTATTAACTAAGAGCAATGTCTAATCTCTTCAACCTGAAACATTTCCACTAAGAAAATTGCTTTCAAATACAAGTATTCTCTAAGCTTCTTTTGGCTAACTGCTTTAATATGGTTTTTGGTGCAAGGTTATCAACAGTACATCTCGTCACTAGGGCCATTGAGTGTCCATACTTAATTACTTGGATTGTATATTCCCTGTTGCTTAGATGTTTATGAAGGACCTTTAGAAAAGTACATTATAAAAGGATTTGCATATATTATTACTGCTAAAAAAATGAAAGTAAACACTCTTAATATGTGGATCTTATTTGTTTATTCATTCTCTATGACAAATTTTTGTTCTAAAATTGCCCTGGGTTAGTTTCTGTAAATTGCTGTATAGTATTTGACTTTGAGAATATTCTAACATTGGAAAAGGATGCTGTTGCTAAAATGACTTATATGATCAATGCAGGCAGGAACCATAAGAAAAACCGAAATTTATGAACTAACCTGGTTAAAGCAACATGCATGAGTACTCCATTGTAAATTGAATAAAGGCTACAATGCTTGGAAGTGGTCGACTTACATTTTGTACATTTTGTTGAGGTCAATAAGTGGCTTCTATTGCATATTCATTGATTGCTAAGATCCTTAAATTCATATCTCATGTACATACAAGGTTCAACTGGCTAAACTTACACATTGTCTTCAGCTGTTGAGACTCGTCAATTTCGTCTTGACATTTGCTGTATAGTTTACTTATACTTTTTTTTTTTTTTTCATATGCAAAGAGTGAATTTTTAGAATTAATAATTCAATGGTATACCTGTTCTTCCTTTAAATGCCAAATGAGCGGGAGGGGGAGAGAAAGGGGGTACAAATCCTTAATATTAATTGAATGGATAAGTAATTCGAACTTCATAACATGCATTTGGCATTAATGAGTGTCCTGGGGTTTACTCTTGAGCCCCTTCTCAAACAACACAATCCATATGCTCTTAATTTTTTGCTGAAACTTTTGTTGCTCCTCTATGGTTGGGGAGACAATGCTGTCCAGGGAGGACACACCTATCGAAAAGAGTAATTAAAAGGAAGATAAAACCTAGTTCTCCATCACCCTTGTATTAGTCTGGAAAAGTGTGAAATTTTGTTCAAAGCATATATCTCTGCAAGCATGTTTGATTTCTTGTCCATTGTGTGTATCCTTCACTCCTTTAACTAAAGCCCTTTGCAACTCAAACACCTCATAATGAAACTTCTAAATTTGCTATACTAGTTAGTCATTTGTGATGTGAAATTGTTTAGAGCACTTAATATATTCAATATACTCAAATGTTGCCAGTAAATTATATGAGTAGGAAAATATTTTAAAATTATTGCAATATTGCAACTAAAAAAGTCAAACCAAACAACCTAGTTAACAAACTTTATTGATCAGAACTAGCAAATAGATTGAAAGGAAAAAATGCTTCCCTGTAGGATTACAAAGACAATAAAGAAGCTGACTTCTCATCAGTGTTTTGACCTGCCATGTTCACATGTTACGTGGCAAGTTTAGAGGAAGTGCATAACCAAAGCCTAAAATTAAATAGTTCATAAAAAAGATGGTCCGTGCATTTCCTGATTCAAATAAAATCTCGAGAAGGAAAGTCCCTATAGACGCATGAAATGGCTACGTAAACGTGCAATGACAGTTTATTTTTAAATGAGAAGTGCTAACAATATATTTTTTAGTTTTGAATACACTTTTTTATATACATTTTTATTATTATTTAAAATTACAAAATAAAAAAGAGAGTTATTAATAATGAAGTGTGTAACAAAGGCTTTAGAAATTGTATGAGGCCAGGTGTTTTTGTTCTCTTTATTGTCAACCATACAACTTCCACCGAATCTAAAATAAAAGAATATTAATTATACAAAACCAATCTTATGTCTTTCTACTTTAATTTGGTGCTTAGGGTTTTATGATTTTTTTTAATCCTGGGAATATTATTCTTGGAAATATAACATAGGAATGTTATTTTTGGATATTTTATGAAAAAATTGTTTCTTTAACTATTAAAAATAGTTAGAAATATTTTTTATATATCTTTGATTGACATTATTTTTCTTAGAAATATATATTATAATTACAGAAATATCCCTATTATTAAAGTTTGTTAAAAAGTTATAAGATATATGAAGGAAGACTTAACAATCCACTTAAAGTCTCCAAAAATAGTGCAACTTTACTACAAAATAATATACGTAAATAAGACCACGAGATTTGAAATATCACATATTAATCAATCAAAGAGAGATTTAACAACTAAAAGAAAGATTAAATTCTTTTTTGGGACCCTTTCCTTCTCCAAACAGAACGAACAGAAATAGAATTAGAGCGATTCCTTAAAATCTTTTTTTTTTTAATAATGTCCACCAAAGAAATATAACATTTCATAGCTACACAAATCAATTCAATTCGTTAAAACAAACTTGTTGGCATTTATCCCTGAGCTGCAAGGCACTAGAGTTTGTCCTGTACCAATTTTTTCCAAAACATTTGGGTATATTAAGTTCATCCACTCCCAACAGAAGATAGTTCATATCCTTTTTTTAGGCAAAAAGCTTTTATTTATAAACAACACATGATATGCACAAGAGATGACAAAAGTTGGAAAAACATGTAGCAAGGGTATGCTCCGCTCTTTACATAACACAGGCAATTCCAAAATACATTCCCAATGACATGCATGAACAATCCAGTAATTCTCCAACCACATATAACATGGAAAGATACTCACCAAGGAGCATTGAGATGAAATTAAATTGGCGATAAGGTGAATGAAATTGGCACAACATGCAGGAACAAAATTTGTGGAAAAGAAAAAAAATGATATTGTTTAACGTAACATGAAGGAGCATTGAGAGGGTAGTGTAATAATAAGGAGGATTTATCTGACTTTTTGCTCACGAAGAACAACTTTTGTCACGTGAAAATAAATTTTCTTTAATCTCTCCAGGAATATTTGTTGAACATGGGATTAAATATTTGTTAAACATGAAATTATGTCTTTTTTAGAAATAAAATATATTTAAGATTAATTATTTTTTATTTTATAACAATCGTGATATTAATTTATTCACTCATGTAATCGTAGGACTAAAAAAAGTTTCTCCTTAAACGCTCACTTAACTCATTTAACTTGGGTTAAGTCGAGAAATATATATTTTATATCCAAAACAGTCTTGGCAAGTGAGTCTAAATATGGGCCAATGTCTAAGCTATTGTCGGAGAGTCCTATTTCCTACATCAACACTTTTTCTAATACATCCAACATATTTTTTTTATTTCTAACTTTACTCTCATACAAATCGACAATCTGTAAGAGTCATATGGATTGACAATTCATATGACTCTTACGGATCGACAATCCGTAAGAGTCATATGGATTGTCAATCCATATGATTCATACGGATCGACAATCTGTAAGAAGTTGAATGGTGTATGTTCGTATGCAACTTACGGATTATGAGAAGGACAAAATTGGTATTACGCTGTGCATGCTAGGTGTATTAGAAAAAATGACTGGTGTAGAAAGTTGAACTCGTTGTCCAATCCAGCTTTGGGACATTATATGATAGTTTTTTTTTAGCTCCCTTATGTAAGGTGAAATTCACATTCATGTGTAGAACTGAACTTTTAGTTTAATTTTTTTATTTGTTATTGATGTAAAATATTCACCAATTTTATTGGTGATTAATCTTTATTAAAAAATGTATTTAACCATTTTAGTGAGATTTTTTCTCATAATCACATTTTTTCATACACAAGGGTTAAACTTGAAATCTTACCGAAGTAATTCAAACCTAGTTTTACTCGAATCAACATGTTGGTTGAACTCAAGTTAGGCCTAAAACAAAATAAAAATCAAATCCATTTTATGCTGGAAAATATAATTAAGCTTAATTCAATCTAAAACTCAAAATATGTTAAAGATCTATCAATTAAGCACATAAACATATCTACAATACATTTTTGTTTAAATGGATTACTTATCTTAAATTTGTGAGCCTCAAACACCACATAGATGTAAAAACTCTACACAAAAATTCACTTTTTTGTGCAACCACTTTAATTAGGATTTTTGCCTCCTCGCCAGGACCCCGAGCTTCCCAACAAGCTCCGGCCTTTTGACCCAGCTATGAGATTAATCCTTGGTCTGGAGTTTAGTCACACTTAAAACTTCTAATCCCTCCCAATGATGTATTTTGTGGGATTACTTCCTCACAAACTCCGCAGGGTATTTCCTACTAAGTTTTACTATTGGGTCAATACTAAAGTTGCTAAAAATGAGTCTTGATTAATTCTTCTTATAATATCACAATAGTTATACGATTTGGTGCTATAATGTACCATTATTGACACAGATTTATTGGATTAACCTTTTACTTTTGAACATACCATTGTTAGGCATCAACACTCTGCTTCTTATCTTCTCCCGTCATACTTTCAACCATTTGTACACGAATCCTGTCGATCCGGTTCATAGATGCATCATTAGTTCAGAAAAATTAGAGATGAACATGTTATTTAGATTCTACTACATTTTATGTAGTTTTAAGTTGATTCTATATTTTTCATAATTTCACATGTGAACTATAAGTTGGACACGAGAGTTAACTTTTGAATATATATATATATATATATATATATATATATATATATATATTTTTTTTTTTTTTTTTAATTTTTAATTTTTAATTTTATTTTATATTTTATTTTACGTTTAACTTTTGAAAGCTAACTTTAACATGATTGGCAGAAACCAAGATACATTTTCATGCACTTTGTATAATTGCATGTGTCTTTGACAAGTATGCAACATCATTTTTCCTAGCTCCTATTGGTGTTAGATAGAGGTACGATACAATCCATGCACGAGGAAAAATAAAAACAAGAAATATAATGTCCAATATATCCTTTAATTTTCTTTGTAAATATTTGTTCTTCTTTTTAATCTCCCTTTATGATGAAGTTGAGATGCAATTTGTGTACACTATTAATTGAGTTGCTTCCAAGTACACCAAAGTTGAAACCGAACCAACCTAACCTGTGACTTGATGGGAATATTAATTTCAAAACATTACTAACAAACCTACTAGCTATTACGTAATTGGTGAACTGTGACATCTTAAGAAGTCATTAAGATTTAAGACCAAAAAGAAATACATCAATGCCTATATTAACATGACCTGCAAAGGAATGGTCAGTTGAGTTTGAGGTTAGTTAAGGATATAAACGTGGTAGCTTTCTTGTGAGAGATACTTGAAACTGGGAAGAAAAAGCTAAGGCCCATTCCTGTATACGTTTAGTTTCCTATTTCAAAAGCACATTACGGCAAGTTTTGTAGGTCACAGCTAATATGTTAGTATGTTACTTCAATTTTCAACCCCCAATAGCACACGCAAATCCCATTCCCGTAGGTCCAAAACAATCTATCTTCTTACCTTGTTTCATCGCTTTTCTGAAACGCCTCTGCCTCAACCAGAATTATTGCGGCCAACTTCCCCATTTTATTCTACCAATCTCATCCCTTTCTTTTCATGCACGCAGGCATATGGTTCACTCCTATCGTGCTGAAACAATAACTAAGAAAACGCTTTTTGTTTTTGTTTTGTACATCAAGAATGTATCAATTTTTGCTGTTCTCTTTAATTTTGGAAAGTATATGTTCCCATATACTATGTCAATTATTGAGGTTTCATTGACTAAGTTCTGGGTAAATATGAACCTTACACGTAATGAACACGTGGTATGCAACCTAATACATGACAAACGACTTAAAGATTATTAGTCGGGTATAAATCCAAGCAACTGACCTAAGCAAGAGGCACCCTAGTGCCAATCGACTTTGGACAAGCTTAATGTAATCTTCAGAATATGATATTTAATGCAAATACTTCTGATAAACCACGTGACTAATAACACCACGAAGGGAATCTATAATCACAAAAAAGAGAGACAACATAATTCAATACTATGTCAAAGATCTCTCTCTCTCTCTCTCTCTCTCTCTCTAACTTCTCTCTTTGATTCTCTCCTTTTCTCTTAACCTACTCCACGTTGCACAAGCCAAATCACACTTTGTTCCCTACACAATAACAATGGCACTGTTTGTGCGAAACGTTGATTCTCTAGTATGAAAGGATCAATAGTTTGTGGATCTTTGTTATGATGAGCATGAGAAACAAAAAAGCTTCAGTAACAGTAACACACTCTTCACTGTGACAAAAGCCACAACCTCTCCAAGGATGGAGGAGAACATAGCGTTCACAAACGTGCAATTAACTGAGCTCGTAGAGATGCTGAAACAATTGAAGACAATTCTTGAAGAACATCAAAAATTGATCGCAGATCAACGAACAAAAAAGGATGATGAACAAAATGAACATTCGAAGGTAGTACAAGACAAAGGAAACTCGCTGGTGAGGAAAAAGCGTGAAGAAATTGAGTTGAGCATATCGAAATCACAAATTCCATCGAAGTCAAGAAAGAGAGAATCTTCGATCACTATCACCACAAATGTGGAGGAAGAGGTGGATTATGATGAAGTTATCCCTTTCAACATATCGTTTCAAAACGCATAGTGGAGCTCCAAATCCCAAAACAATCGACACAAATTTCGGCTATGGAATTGTATGATGAATTGTTCGATCCGAACGATCACTTGTTGACATTCGAGTCGGCATTGTCGTATAAAGTAGCTCCAGCCTCAATAATGTGACGCGCATTCCCGCTGTTGCTAAAATCTATGACGCTAAAGTGATTTCAATCTCTTCCATAGAGATCCATCGATTCATGGCTAGCTTTTAGGGGAAAATTGAGGTCCGCCTTTGCAACTTTTGTAAAGAAAGACCAAAGACAGAGGCAGACCTAAAACTAATTCGAAAGGGCCAGAGGAATCTCTCAAAGGATACATCTCATGATTTAATAAAGAAGCAAGAGCTATGGACAACCTATAGTCGGGAGTTGTACTGATGTTGGCTAAGGACAATGTGACGGAAAAATCTCCTTTCTTCGTATCCATTTCAAAACGCCGCCTAACACCTTTGAGGAGCTATTGATGAAAGCAAAAAAATACATCATGAAAATGTCCTAGAGACTGGAAAATTAAAAATGGCTAAAAATCAAATTGCAAAAATAGGCACGATACATGCAAAAAGTGACAAACCGCTTAAGTTGGATGACAAATCGACTTACAAATTCAGGTGGAAATACGCAAGTACACTCTCTTGAACATGTCTCGAGGAAGAATATTGAATGAAATCATGAATGTGGAATTGAAGGATGTCGGCCTTGATGTTCCTAAATCGTTGAGGGCCGAAAATGGCGAAAAGGATTAGCCAAAATATTGTTGCTGTCATTGAGCAACTGGACATGACACCGATGATTGCTTTCAGTTCAAAAATGTTATGGAAATCCTCATTTGCCAAGGGAAATTGGACAAATATGTGCAAGGACTGGGAGGTAACTTCAGACCTCAATATGATCGACCACCCCACGATGAGCAGCGTTAAATTTCAAGAAGTCCTTGTCGGCACCAAAGAAGAGGACTTTCTAGAGAACGATCTCTAAGGTACCAACATAGGACACTGGAGATAGCAGTGAAAAATCACGTACAAACTGTACATTGTGGTGGATCTGAGTTGAGATACAAGTCGAATTCTCTTGAGAGAAGGTCAAATTCATCTCAATGAAAGCACGAGGTGATAAATGTCATAGAGGGTTCGTCGACAAGGATCCTTCAAACAATGCTCATAAAAGACATGCCAGAGAAGTCTTGATCGCCGTGCATGACTAAAGAAATTATGAGGCGGTTAAAAGAAAGCCTCCACCCTTGAATTTTGTCGAAAAAGACACAAACATGTCCATCGTTCCAAATCATGATGATCCCCTACTAGTTAAAGTTTTTATAAACAACAAGTCCTCCTTCAAACAGTTCCTGTTACAGATTTAGCTAGTCCTCCTTTTGTTTGCCTGGGTTTGGTTCTGCCCCCATGGCCGCTTATTTCTTTTCTTTATTTTAATGGAATCGGGTGGTGCTGTTGGTGGGTTGTTGTAGTACTACTGCCAATGTAGTTGGGATGATTGCAACTTCTTTGTCTCAGCTCAACCCCTTTTTGCTAAATAAAAAAAATATTCTTGCTTTTAGGAGAGTGGGGTTTTTGCTGACTTTGTAATTGCTTTTTTTTGCACTTCTTGTGCGCATCAATGAATTTATAGTTCTGACAAAAAACTTGTCAGAGATTATCACAAATTCCTTGATTTAGTGATTATGAATTGGTTATGTTTCGGCAATTCCCAAGAAAAATATTACTGTATTTTGAGCATTGCTTTCATCTCTGTTTTATGCCTACTTTTCTACAGCATTTTACTTCTTTTCCCCTCGGGCCCTCCATTAACTGTAGCTAACATCAGAACTAAAAGCCACACAATGTTTAAAATTCAGTAAAACGAAATATTAAATATTACAATGATGCTTTCAATTACTTTTGGACTGCCATGTAAATGCCTTTGTGCCTAGCTAGCTAGTTCCGCTAAAAAAAAAAAAAAAAAACTGATTTGGTATATATTTATTATTTACAATTCTAATAACTTTACCCTACTGACATATCGTAATAACAATTATATATTTTTTTTTCCTTCTTTGATCAAGTAGAGCATGGAGGAAAAAACTTTCCCTTATGGACATATCTAACATTTTCACATGTAGCAATGGTGCTACTACCACCACCATGGCCTTCTGGTGTTAAAATCACATCTTGCAAGTATATTCCTTTGCATGGAACAGTTTTACTGCAGTCAAACTTGATTGCCACCTCTGAAGCACTTGTTCCTCTGATGTTTTGGTATACAATGTTGCTCAATTTCACTGCTGAGTCCTGACATTTGACCAAAATGATTGTGATCATGACAATTTTATTCAGTACTATAAATTATAATCCAGTTTAAATACTTTTTTAGTTATTAAAATTTAGTATTTTTTTATTTTTCGTCCTTATAATTTATTTTTTTGGTTTTTGTCAGTTAGTTATATTTTTTTGTCCTCAAAATAATTTAGATAGTGTTTTTTTAGTATCTAAAGTATCATTTAAACCACTTTAAGAACAAAAAAGTAAAACAAATATAATTTGCAAGGATTAAAACTATTTTTTTTGTAAGGATAAAATAAAACTTTAAATTGTAAGAAATAAAAAGTATTTATGCCTTATAACAATATAAACAATTTCTATCTTTGTAGATTGAGAGATTTAGAAGTCACCTTCTCACCGCATGGCTTGTCCTGGTCACAGTAGTTTTGATCTACAATTATGGGATTCGTCACATTTCGCATTGTTATATTCACAAATTTTACGTTTTTCGCATAGCCATAGCCTCCCTGCAGTGTTGTGATAGAAAGAAAAATATGTAAGGCACCAAAATTAAATTAAAAGAAAAACATTTTCCATTGTAACTAATTATTATTTTGTTGTATATTATGAAGAATCTCTCAATTATTTTGTTATATTGCTTTGAAAGTCCCTTTAATTTTTTTATATATAAGTCAATATAATTTGATATTTTTAATTTACTATTTTTTCAATTAGTCCTTCCTCATTAGCCAGTGATCATTAAAATTCTGTTAAACTAGATGGAGCTATTTGAATATTTTAGATAAACTAATGATCTAATTGACATATCACAATTGATCAATAAATCCCTATACTAAAATAAGCTTTAAAGTAAGTCCTTATTGTATAAAGTTAATCACCCGTTAACAAGGAATAATTTTCCTCCTCAAAAGAAATTAAGGAATGATTTATTTGGATATGGAGTGCAATTGATGGCTATATGTATGCAGTTCGTCATATTCATTGGAAGGAAGCTGTGATATTTATGCAGATATTTTCACGAATTTGAACAGCAAAAGGCTCATTAATTGGTTCATAGAATGGTGTTATATGCTCTGGTCAAATTGTTTACCAAAAATCTGAGATTTTGATGTATTAACTATAAAATTGTTTGCTTGGTGGGCCACTTTGTGGTTTTACTCAAGTTATTGTTTGTTAATAAAAACTATACTTTAGTCTTTTAAAAAAAAAAGTGAGGAATGATATATAAATATATATATATAAAAATAAAATTAAACCATATAAGGATCGATGAAGAATTCAATGAAATTATATAAAACTGTAATGCAAAATAACCTTACACGCACCATCAATGTAAGAAAGAACCGCTTGTATGAAGCATAAAATCATAAATTATATTAAATGCTTTAATTTAAGCATTACACCATATAAAATGTTTCTGTTTCCAGGCATAATTGACCATAAAGATTTTTCCCACAGTAATTGTCATCCCTTTCCACAAAACACAAATGAAAAAAAATGGTTGGTTCGAATTAGTTAAGAGGAAGGATATAAGAAAGTTGAACTACAAAAATTTTCAAATAAAAAGCTGTTGACTTGTGGGAAGAAGGTTAGGAATTGGTGGACTGTGTAAAGTTGCCGAACCCAAGTTAGTTGAAAATATTGCAGGTCAATTTTTGGTCAGTTAGAACTTAGAGGTGATAATAACCAACCATTAAAAAAAAAAAAAAAAACAAGAAACATCACCTGGTAGCACAAAAGTAAGCTAACTAAGTGGTGGAATTTATGAAATGAGTGTAACTCAATTGTGAACATAAATATTGACATATTGAGTTTGAGTTTATGAGAGAGGATTTAAGTTTGTTAGCAAAATATATTTTTGAAAAGAATAATTTTTTTTAATTGTGACTAAATTTTGGATCAATGATTACTTTCATATATAATCGACTTAAAGAATTGAAATTAATGAAAATATATTGAATTACACAAAAAAATTAAATGCTATAATTAAGGTGGTTAGAAAAAAAAAGTGATGGAATTTGCAAACCTTGGGTGCACTATTGCTCCATGTATCCAATCACCAATAACATTGGTCAACTTCCTAACGCACTAGTCTTATTGCGCCTAAAATTTGGCACTGTGTGATCATTAACCCTCAATTGACGTCCAGATTTATCAATTTTTTTCTTGAAGGTCTTGTTTGAACTAAACTTCAAAATTAATTGAACTTAGTAACACCAATTGTGCTGTTTAGAAGCAAAGTCAAACACACTTATTTAATTACCTGCCAAGTCTTTATTCTAACTCCATTAGTCGTTCCTGTTAAGGTGGCTCTGTTCACTAACACGTTGGACACTTGAGCTTCAGAGTTACCAGCTCCTAAACTTCCAATGCTGCAACATAATAAAACATCAATAATCAATGTAAAATTGATTAAATTTAATTTCTATATTAATTTGCCTTTTAATATAATAATTATAAAAAAAAAACATCAAACTTAACATACATAACAATATATAATTATATGACATTTGTCATTGCATATACGCTTTAATTATTCACCAACATACTTTTTATTTTAACATGTGCCAATCAAATTTTTTTTATTTTAACATGTTTGCGGTATAATTACAAACCTGATTCCATGCCCTGGTCCACACTTGACATCTATGGCTCGTACATTTTGCGACCCACTTACTATGGAAATACAGTCATCACCTTCATTAAAAACAGTAAGAAAAGCAAATTAGAAAATTTAAAATTCAAGTGATTTTTTTTCTAATTTTGTGTTGATTTTGTTTTCACCTGTCCCAATGATACTATTGCTTATGAGAATATTTCGTGTCTCTGTGACGTGAATTCCATCAGTGTTGGGGCTGTTACCCGGTGCTCTCACGATCAAATTCGAAGCTGTAACATTGTTGCATTTTTGAAACCTTATATGCATTTGCTGTGCATTTTTAAACCTCAGGTTTGTCACTCTCAATTTGTTGCATTGATAGAAAGTCACAGCCTATGCAACAATATTTTTTTTCAGAAATTAAAGAAAAAAAAAGTTTTAAGTATAGAAACAGAGCACTGTGCATCAACGTGTAAGATTGTTATTGTACTAAAATGAAACATCACGTTACGAAGAAGAAAATTATCTTACAGTTGGCGCCGGTTTGCATGGCTGTGAAACAAAAGGAGAGTAAAGAAATCATGGTCAGTATCGAAAATCGCAAAAACAAAAAGTTGGAATAAAAAAAATGAGAACAAAAATATAGATATAGAATAATTAAATATTGGTTCATTAAAATTCAAACTTCTGAATTGAATAATAATAATAATAATAATAATAATAATAATAATAATAATAATAATAATAATAATAAATGGTTATCCAAATATCTAATGTTCATTGATTTAGATGAGAATGTAAATGTAATGGATGTGATTCGGCTAACAACATGTACAAGATGAATTATTTGGGACACTCTAGGCTCAATTGACGAAAGTTTATAGCATTGAAGAGCTAAAGTCTATAATTGTAGTGGTTAAAAAAAATAATGTAAAGGACAATTAGAGTCAAATTGAATAACTTACAAGGTTTTCATTCGTTTTGCAAGAGTTCTCCCACCATTTTCTCCCATTGCCATTGATAGTGCCACCACCATCAACTCTGAGATTTGTGACATTCTCAAACTTAATCCAGTGTAGTCTATCATTTTGGTATGTTGACATTTTAGGCCATGCTTTGATTGTTCCATAGACCTAATTAACATGATGAAAGCAAATTGTGGGTAAAATAAAATCAGCTAATCTCTGACTAATTTCTAAGTAGTAATTGGTTGAAAATGTTAATCTCACCATGAAGGCAGTATTGGGTTGGCATGGTCCTGAAAAAGTTATTGGCTTTAAGTGATAGATCTTTTCTTCAGGAACGACAAGAATTCCCCCTGTAGAACATGCCTCATCCCATGCCTTCTCAAATGCCTAACAAAAAGAAAAGGAAAAGTGAGAGATTTATAAATTATAACTGAATAGAATTAAATATCATTAATTATCATGTTCAACTGTACGTTAATAACCTGTGTGTCATCTCTTCCATCACTAGCTTTGGCTCCATAGTCATCAATATTAATCCTTCTTTGAGACCTTGTAGATGGGGTAGATCCATAAGCCCTTGTCATGATACCAAAATGTTCATTATTTGGCTTCATGGAGTAACGTTGATAATTAGTAAGATGATATGTGTCCTCTAGGAAAGAGCCAAAACAAACCCCAAATGAGACAAACATGGTGATGAAAAGTGGAAGAGCTACACTTTGTGGAGACATTCTCATATGTTTTCACTTTATGGCAAAAGAACAAACTGAATGAAAGGGAGAAAAAGTTGTAAGGATGGTAGAAAGATATGTGGTAAATGCCAAAGGAAGAGTTATGTATTTATAGGGAAGTTAGAGCTGATTTTCTAGAGAGAGAAAAATTTATTGTAAGATAGAAGCAATGTGTCCTTAGAGGATGCTAGAGACTGAGACGAAACCAATACTGGGGTGTTACCAGAATTTGGATTGAATGCATTTTTCTTAAAGAAAAATCAAATCTGAGTTAGTTATTTTTCGGGTGCTTTGTGCTTGTTTACCAACAATCAAACATTTTGTGATGCACATTGCTATTCCTCCAGTATGTTCAGATAGGCTGCTAAGACCAGATTAGCATGCAATATTAAATTTAATGTTGTCAAATAAGAAAAAAATTAGTAAGTTATTGAATATTCCGCATCTATAATATGGTAAGAAACAAAAATATGTACAGGGTACCCTGCTTGCTGCACCGGGAAATCAGATTTTTTTTTTCTTGTTTTTCTCACAAAACAAAAGAAAAAAGGGTCAAATTGGATAACAACCAATTCTGTCATTCATTTATTCAGATCGAAAATTGACCAAAAAATGGTGGAGATTAAGGAAATAATAAATAAATTCAAAAGATTTGTTTAGTTCTTTTTTCCTATTCTGTGTTCAACAACATTCATATTATAAATTCCAGATCTCTTTTTCTTTTTTAGAGAAAATTTCCTGATCTCTTATTGTACTAGCCTTCCTTTTTTATATTTTAAAAAATTATCACTTTTTTTTTTTGTAATGAAATTTCTTTTATCACCTTCTAAGCTTAAAAATAAAATATGATATAGTAATGTTTTAAAAATCTTATGCCTCTGGCTATATAACCAAAAACAAAATATAAGTGATATAAAGTTTAGTTTAAACTACTACACATATTATAAAATATGATATTTTAATCATTTATCAATATACTATTGGATGATGATATGAAAAAGAATATTTTGGAAATGATATCAAATATTATATTATATAGGAACTCAAGTACTGAGAGAAAAAAAAGGTAGCTACTCAACTCAAGAAGGGTGAATTCAAACTATTTCTTGAGTGAACAGGAAAAAAAATAAGAGACCATAATCCAAGATTTTTTATTTTATTTTTTTGGATTGCCTAATCTTAGATTTATGTTGTCTTGTGTCATAGAGTCCTTGATAATAAAAAAAATGCATATGGAAGAAATGGGACACAAATTCTTTTATTATTTTACATGTAAACTTACACAATAAAATCTTATATTATTGTGTTAACCTTATAGATTATCTAATCCAATAATTTAAATATACTAACAAATATTTTCTACATTGTACAGATAAAAATAATTAAAAATTAAACACAAGAAATTAAAAGACTCTAATCCAAGATTGGAACTCAAGAAGGGTCATTTCAAACTATTTCCTGAGTCGAACGAAAAATAGACCCTAATCCGATTTTTTTTCTTTTTTTAAAAAAAGAAATAAACCGTCATGTAAAATTTCATATGAAATAATTTATTCTTAAAATATCCAAAATAAAAAAAGCACAATTTATCACTATTTATTGAATTGTTAAACAAAATTATTTCATTTAATATCATATCATTTCCTTTTGGTAAAACAATGTTAATTATTAATTTTTATTAATGTGAAATGAATTTTTATTATTTTTATTCACTCCATAATAGAAAAAAAGTTTAGAAAAAGGAAAGTCATCCAATGAGCTTCGATAACAATTTAATTTGATTGAATAAGGTATATGAATATTATAAATTTTATGATTTTTATCTTTGATTCATACACATGAAAAAAAAACACTATAACTACCTAAAAACAAAAACAAAAAAAATCACACTATAACCTGTTCAATAGAAGAATTACACTACCATTATTGAACAGGTATATCAGCTGGGAGGGCAGTTCTAATTTAACTTAACTTTCATGTTTGAGAGTTATTTTATCTTTTATTTTTGGGTAGAAAAAGTTTGAGAATTATCTGTCAGAATTAATGTACACATGGCTCTAAATTGAAAGGAATAAATTAACTTCTTTTTTTTTTTCTCTCAAATATTTTTGCTAAATCTAGTACTGCAACAGTTGGACTTGGACGAATAATATGATCTATAAAAAAAAAAATCATGCGCACAAAATGCCTGGTGTTTTTGTTTTGCGTATGTTACCTTATTGGTTACAACTATTTATTTATTTTTAGTTATTGTTTTAAAATATGTTTGACTAAGCATGATTGTTTTGTTTCTTTTAAAGTCTTGAAGCATGAAACTATAAAGTATGTCAAAACCATGACATTCTTTAAAGCAGAACGTATACGAAACGTATTGACCACAACATATATTTGGTTATCTTATTACGGTACGGTAAAGTGTTCAAGAAAAAGTTGTGACAAGTGATTACAAAATTTTCTATTTATGGTGCGTTAGGCGACACATGTAATACTCGATCAATTTTTCTCATTTGACAAATATGGAATTGGCACCTATCCACCCACAGTAAGTTGAATATGCTTCGTGACAATTCACAAATCAGGAATTGCACTAAAACATTATGAAAGAATAACGTCTTTGTTTGTGCTGCTCTTACTTCTTACTTCTTAATTCTCTTTTTCTCTTTTGATAGAACTATTTGGATGACCCGTAAGATTACAGAATTTTTTATTAGAGTAATCACATGTTTTTTATATGATAATTAATAGTCAAATTCAAGTATGATAAATATCAATTTATCATTATAAACAAACCTTTTAAAAATCAGCAACATACCGATACAAAAATACCTATAAAAATAACTTTATAAATATATTCAATCAAGATCTGAATGACTGGAAGATTCCCAGAATTCCAGAAAAAGAGCTTTACAAAGCATATGAAAGCTATTTCCGTAAATTTGATTTCATAATTTGGACAGTTGAAACTAACACACGTCTTGAATATCTTTGGGAAGGATTTTATGGGAAACTTTGTTTGGTTTTGGGTCCCAAAATTCAGGTGTTCCATCTGTATGACGTCCTAATATTTGTTTTTTGAGACATATTGGATTTGAGATTTAGGTTTTTAGATCGCAAAAGATTCAAGCTCCTGAACAATGGCTTTGCCTTTTGATTGATAGAGGATTAAAGAGGTTTCTACCATGTTTTTCATATAACCAAATTAAGTATAATGTGTTATGCAAAATACATCCCTGTGATCAATTTTGAAATATAGGTGCATCAATCATGGTTTTACTATTATTTTTAAAAAAAATCCTAATTACATTTAAATAAAAATATAAATTTTATAAAATATAAATTTGTTTTACTATATTATTAATTTCTTTACATCATGTTCTTTAATTTCATGTCTTGAAAATTAAAAAGAAAAATTAAATTAAATTAACACTTTTTAATTTTATAAATAAATAATCTAAAAAATAATTAAAACCTCAAAATAAAGAAAAAAAAGTTAAAAAATATAATAACAAATTGAAAAATCAGTTAAAAATATAACAAAATTGCATTTTATGTTGAGTAGGATTCGAAAAAACTAAATAAGTCACGTGTAAACTGTAAAATGCTCTAAACTCGTTCCTTCAACATTCCTTTTTGACTCTAAACACATAAAAGACTCCAGAAAATATTGTGTAATTTGTCCTCATATTTTACTTCCCAAATTATACCCACTAAAATATTTAAAATAATTTCCAATTAACTTTCTTTTTATTCTATTAAATTAGAAATGAATTTTCCTATATTCATGCAATTAAGTGTAACCTTCTAGCTCGTACAAATATATATTCTGTTAAATTATAATTGAATTTTCCCTATAAATAAATAAATATATATATATATATATATCAATTAAACAATTACAATTTAACATACACTCTTTATCACAAAATAAATATCTAGTTTCTTTTATTAAAGTAGAGTTCTAATTGTAGAATTCTCTTTTCCCTCACAAATAACGTACAAAACCCACCGCTTTTAATTTTGATGTAACTCAAAGGACATGGTAAAAAACACCACATACATAGCGTCACAAATCACGACCTAATGAATTAAAATAAAAGTAAAACTGTTCAATTGGGCATTTATCATAACCCTAGCAATCTAAATTAATACTTGTTGTTCATATTTGCATTTTCATATTTGCAAAAAAAGGTGGTGAGATTGGTGAGGATGTATATCATATAATCAGAGTAAGATGGATGAAATGACAGAGTGTATCTGAGTTTTTGTGTGACCGCAAAATTTCCTTAAGCTAAAAGGAAAATTCTATAGAACAGCTGTAAGATCGATAATGTTATATGAAGCGGAATACTGGTCAGCACATAAGCAACATGAACATAAAATAGGGGTAGTAAAAATAAGAATGTTAAGGTGAATATGTGATTATAAAAGATGGATAAGATAAGAATTGAGAATATTTGACGAAAGGTAGTAGTACCGGTGTGTGAAAAGATGATAGAGTATAGATTAAGGAGGTTTGAATATGTTATGAGACATCCAGTGGATGCTCCAGTACGAACAAGAATTTGTTACCAAGAGCTCAACACAAAGAGAAGTAGAGGTTGACCGAAACTTATCTGGAAAAAGGTAGTTAAACAAGACCTAATAGAAGTGGGAGATAGATTGACGGACGGTGTGTCTTAGGACGGAGTGCAGAAAAGCTATAAGCTTGGTGGAGGGTTAAACCCATTAGTATCTCTATGTTCCGGTCGTTACCTTTTTTTTTAGTTATTTTCCTCTTCATTTCTCTCCTCCTCATTTCACTGTTCTTTTATTTTAGCTTTTTTCTTTCTTTCTTTTGTCTTATTTCTCCTTTTTTCTTCACTTCTTCCTTTCTCTTTATTTT
Source organism: Glycine tomentella (assembly GCA_007407185.1). Lineage (NCBI taxonomy): Eukaryota > Viridiplantae > Streptophyta > Magnoliopsida > Fabales > Fabaceae > Glycine > Glycine tomentella. The sequence continues at coordinate 618,803 of PYAF01005598.1, forward strand.
TTCTTATTTTTGATCTATTATTGGGTTCATCTATCATCAATTTCAATTAACTTAGATTAAAGATACTATTGATATTGATATGCAATCCTAAAGAAACACTACAAATTAAGGAATCAATGTAGGAAGCAATACAATGAGATTGAAAAAAAAATTAAAAAGATAGATGATGGGCCAGATATCAATCCCACAATTCTCGTGATATAAAAAAGATGACTTAGTTAACTCTAAACGTTAAACCCAAAGTAACAAATATATGAGAAACTTTGGAGAAAAAAACAATGTATTTAAAATTAAGAGATGAGTAAAAATGGTGCACAAATTCATACGGGTAGAATCAAAATATATCAAGATAAAAATTTATGTGTTGAGTGGAGATTAAACCTCACACTGTGCTTTCTATTCTAAGGCCTTCAGTATATACAATTTTTTAGTTTAGCATCTAATTAAATTATATACCATTCAGTAGAGCAACCCTTTCTTTGATGTGAATACTGTTATGGATTCACTCGAACCAACTTGTGATCCTGTTCCATTGCTATGTGCAACCACCTCCTCAGTTGTTCAAACTTCCAGCAGCAAGTCCATCCCCATAATAACTTACTCAAATCTGCAGTTATGTTTACAAGATGATGGGAAAAATAAACTAAAAAGATGCGCTTTCCACCAAATATAACGATACATGCCAAACACCAACATATAATCATAACAAGAGTTAATAAAAATGTTTTTGTTCCCTAAAATATACCCTATTTTTTTATTGTTTCCAAAAAGAATTATTTATGATTGTTCCCTACAATTTAATTTTTTTTTCTCTCTACTCCCTACTATTAGATTCCGTCAAACGTCAAATGGTTGTTGATGTGTCCATTAAAGACACATGTCATCTGCTAATGTGTATGTTAATGTAAAATGCATAGGTTTTTCAATTTTTTGAGTCGATTATATTTATAATTGACGTAGAAAATATTATTATTCTACATAGGTTATATTTAAACTTTATTATTTTACATCAGTTATATTGAATTTCTTCGGTCATTGGTTATAAATATAACTGATTTAATAAGTTAAAATATGATTTTTTTTTTTTTAACAAGTGAACATTTCCTTGTAATTGAGACGTCAACAACCATTTGATGGAACCAACGGTAGGGAGTAGAGAAAATTTTTTTAAATTGTAGGTAGCCACCACGAATGCAAAAATTTTCAGGATAAAAAGCATATTTAAGCCTAATAATAATATAATAATTAAACCTTGCTTGATTCGATTAGGCTACGAAATTTGAAGCTTTTTAAGCTCTTACTTTGGATCTCGATGTGGTCCTTCAACTTAGATGCAAACTAATTGCATTCCTGCCACTACCTCTTTCAGCTGTAGCAGTTTCTTCAGAAACTTGTAGCCTGACCCATCATAGGGTGAAAGCCCTTGAAGATAAAAACTTAGCTAGGAGAGAAAAGTGAAGGAGGACGAAGATGCTGTGCCCACTTGTTGCTTTGGATAAGGTGAGTGTTGTCAAGCAACATATTAAGGGCTTTGAGAAAGCCATTCGGCAAGCTACATACATTCTTTGGCTTTTTAGAGACTTTTCAGCTTGATATTGATAAAGATGTTTATAATTGGGAACTTAAGCCCTTTGCTGAGATTCCTCACGGAACCTATGATGCCCTTGTTGCTGCTAACATCCTTGTTCAGGTCATAGGAGCTGAAGTCGAACCATCCCAAGTGCCTTCTACTCCAACCATGATCGGTGCAGTGGTGTCAAAAGAAACAAGTGAGGGAGATCAAGAAGATTAAGTTATTGGTGATGATGAAGTGTAGGATTCTTCTTAAGTTGTTTGGTCGTTAGGGTATGCATTTGTGTTAAATATTTGGAATGAGAGTTTTGTCATGTATAATAGTCCTATCTGACTTGAACATAAGACCTCACTTAATTAGAGATCTTCCATAGAAGGTACATGTGATTTAAACAAAAAATTCATAAAAAAAAATATATTTTACCAACATTGTGTTAATTTTTCGAGTTTAAACTTTGTAAATAAAAAAATGTGATTCGGAGAGAAGCCCTCATTATAGGTGGTTAATCAAATACCTCAATCAAAATTAGTCGTTAATAAAGTTGTAGATACTTCAATATCGTAATGATCAAAAAACAATAACAAAACTAAAAATTATTAGTCTTTTGTTTTAATATTAACTAGTTCACGTTTTTATTGAAAGAATATGATAAGAACTGGACCAGAGAATTGGAGAAGAACAGGGGAATTTTATCGGTCACTAGCAGTTACAATCAACAATGAGTGATTCGAGGTGCACTCAGCCTCCTACAGGTTCAACAACCCTCTCTAACCTCCCTTCTCTTCTATTTATAATGTTCCCTCCCCCTACTAACTGTAGTAACTGACAGTTAGTTACCACTCACTACTAACAGCTAACAATTCCCAAACAGAGCCTAACTACTCTTCCTTCTACTATACACCTGTCCCCATATATTTCTACCTTTATCAATACCCTCCCCTTCAAGATGGACCTTGTCCCCAAGGTCCAATTGAGGAAACACAGTTCTGATCTCTTCCAGCTTTTCCCAGCTATCTTCATGATGTGGCAATCCTTGTCATTTAATGAGCACTTCCTGTTGTCCCTGCTCTGTAGTCCTTCTTTGCATAACTTTCTCAGCCTGCACCTGCAGTTCCAGATCTTCAGTCAAAGCTTTAGGCAATGGTTGAGGAGAACAATCAGGTTTAATTGCTTGCTTGAGCAGAGAAATATGGAATACAGGGTGGATTCTGCTGTCAACAGGTAGTTCCAACTTGTAAGCTACTTCCCCCACCCTCTGAATTATCTTGTAAGGACCATAAAATCTTGGACTGAGCTTTTCATTTGGTTTCTTTGCCAAGGACTTTATCCTGTAAGGTTGCAGTTTCAGAAACACCCATTCCCCTACTTGAAACTCCACTGCTCTTCTATGCTTATTTGCATATTTCTTCATTTGATCTTGTGCCTTTAAAAGGTTTACTCTTAACTCCTGAAGCAATTCATCTCTGTCCCTACCCATCTGATTTATTTCTTCCAGCTTAGAAGGAAGATCACTCCCCTTAATTAACAAGGGTGGCTCTTGCCTATATAAAGCCTTGAAAGGTGACATCTTAGTTAAAATATTGTAGTTTGTATTAAACCAGAATTCAGCCCATGCCAAGTGAGTAGGCCACTGCTTTGGTTTAGTTCCAGTTAGGTACCTTAGATAAGCTTCCAAACAGCTATTTACCACTTCTGTTTGACCATCAGTTTGTGGATGGTATGTTGTGCTCATTTTCAATTGTGTTCCTGCCTGTCTAAACAATTCTTTCCAGAATTGATTCATAAACAACCTGTCCCTATCTGAATCTATAGATGTAGGGAATTCATGCAACCAAACTACTTCCTTAATGAATATATCAGCAACCTCTTTGGCAGTAAAAGGATGACCCAATGCTATAAAATGAGCATATTTAGTAAATCTGTCAACAATTACTAAAACAGTATCCTTACCCTGAGCTTTAGGTAAGCTGCCAATGAAATCCAAGGATATATCAGCCCAAACTCTATTAGGAATAGGTAAAGGCTGTAGTAATCCTGTTGGAGCCAAGGTACTAGCTTTGTTTCTCTGACATATCTCACATTCTGCCACATATTGCCTCATAGCTTTCTTTATGCCATGCCAAAACACTACTTCAGCTATCCTTTTCAATGTCCTAAAAAAACCTGAATGACCCCCCACAGGTGAATCATGTAACTCCTTCAAAATCATTGGAATTCTAGAAGAATTTCTAGCCAAAACCAATTTGTCTTTATAATACAATCTGCCTCCTTTATCAGCAAAGCCAGGTTTGTCCACTGTTTTTGTGAGTATCCCTCTGTATATTTCATACACTTGAGGGTCAGTCTTCAATTCCTCCTCCCATTCACTCCAATCCTCTTGCTGGACCACAGATATAGCAGAGAAATTAAATTGCCTGGATAAAGCATCCGCCACCACATTTTCTCTTCCTGGTTTATATTCAATTTCAAAATTATAACCAATCAATTTAGAGGCCCACTTAAACTGATCTTCACTTAATAACTTCTGATCATTCAAAAATTTGAGACTCTTTTGATCTGTTTTTATGATAAACTTCCTTCCCAACAAATAATGCTTCCATTTCTTAACTGCCAGCACCACAGCCATCAGCTCTCTTTCATACACAGATTTCAATTGACCCCTTTCAGATAAGGCTTTACTCCAAAAAGCTAAAGGCCTTCCTTCCTGCAGCAGAACTGCCCCTAATCCAGTACCAGAAGCATCAGTTTCCAGCACAAATTGTTTGGAAAAATTTGGCACCCTTAATATAGGCAACTCCTTCAGTTTTTCAAAAGCTACAACAGCCTCCTCTCCCCATTTAAAAGCCTTTGTTTTTAATAATACATTTAAAGGATGAGCTATCTGTCCATAATTCTTGACAAATCTCCTATAGTATCCTGTCAATCCCAAAAATCCTCTCAACCCTTTTGCATCTGCAGGTATTGGCCAAGCTATCATAGCTTCCAGCTTGCTGGGATCAGCTTCTACTCCTCTTCCAAAAATAATGTGCCCCAAATACTCCAAACTCTTTTGGCCAAAAGTACATTTTTTCCTATTAACATACAATTCTTGTTGTTGTAGTACTTGTAACACAGCTTTTAAATGCATAATATGTTCTTCTAGTGTACCACTATAAATCAAGATGTCATCAAAAAACACCAGAACAAACTGCCTCAAAAATGGCTTCATTACCTCATTCATTAATGCCTGAAAAGTAGCAGGAGCATTGGTTAGCCCAAAGGGCATAACCAGAAATTCATAGTGTCCTTCATAGGTTCTAAAAGCTGTTTTCTGCACATCCTCTTCCCTCATCCTAATCTGATGACTTCCAGCTCTAAGATCCAGTTTAGAAAACCACTCAGCCCCTCCAATTTCATCCAACAATTCTTCTATCACTGGCATAGGAAATCTATCAGGCACAGTCATCTTATTTAAAGCCCTATAGTCCACACAAAATCTCCAGCTTCCATCCTTCTTCTTGACTAAAATGACAGGACTAGCATATGGACTAATACTGTTTCTAATTATTCCTGCTGCTAACATGTCACCCACTAGCTTCTCTATCTCATCTTTCTGGTAGTGTGGATACTTGTAAGGTCTCAAATTAGGAATTTTATTCCCAGGCTGAATATTGATAGAATGGTCCTTGCTTCTATAAGGTGCCAGCCCATGTGGTTCTTGAAAAACCTGACAGAACTGTTCCAACACATTCAGCATCTCAAATGAAATTCTTTCTTCCTCCTTTGTTGCCTCTACTGTTTTCAACTCAATCATAAATCCCTGATCTTCTTCCAATATGGTACTTCTAATTGCTTTCAAACTGATGGCTGCTCTAATTAATTCAGGATCAGCTTTCAAACATATTTCTTGCCCTTCAGATTTTACAATCAAAGTTAGCTTCTGAAAATTAGCCTTTATCTCCCCCAAACTTGCCAACCATTCCACACCTAAAACTAAATCAATACCTCCTAATTCAAACAAATAGCAGTCTTGTACTACCTGTAAATTTGGCAATTCAATAGCTAATCCTCTGCATAACCCTTGGCACCTCACCTTATGACCATCTCCTACCTCCACAGTATAAGGATTAGTGCTAGTTACTTCTAAATTCATTTCTCTTACCAACTTTGCAGAAATGAAATTGTGTGTAGCTCCACAATCAATCAAAATGGCTACCTTTTTCCCTTTAACCCTGCCCCACAATTTTAAAGATCTCTTAGAAGTGAAGCCTTCAATGCTGTGTAAGGACAGCTGATATAGCTTTTCAGTTTCTATCTCCTCCACACTCCCCTGCAGCTCCTCTTTTTCCTCTTCCTCCAACACCATCAACCTCAATTGTTTGTTTTTACAAACATGATTTGAGTGATATTTTTCCTGACAAGTAAAGCATTCACCCTTTCTCATCTTTTCATTAATTTCTGCAGGAGACAATTTGTGAAATGTCTTCCTTCCCTTCCAATTCTCACTGCCACCTTTGGCTGCCCCAACCTGTTCCCCTCCATTTCCTACCCTATTCATTCCTTCCACCCCTTTTCCTACCCAACTTGATCCCTTCTTCCAATTCCTTTGGCTCCAGAATTAGATTTCTGTAAAGGAACCCCTCTGCCAGTGCTTCTTGGTGTCTTTGCCCAGACCCTTAATTTTTCTTCTACTTGTCTTGCCTTGTTCATAGCCTCCATCAAATTCTTGGGTTCATGTAACCTTACTTCAACACTGATTTCTTCCTTCAATCCCTTCAAAAACACCTCTACCAAGAACACCTCATCCAATCCTTTCATTGTGCCCACTAACTTCTCAAACTGACATACAAATTCCTGAACCGTATCTTCTTGTTTCAATGCAAGTAAAATTTGAAAAGGATTACCTAACGTTGAACCCTGGAATCTTTGGGTCAGGGCAGCAGTAAACTCTTCCCACGAAGGTCTCGGATTCCTCTGCTCCCACCATTGAAACCACCCCAAAGCCTCACCTTCCAATGCCACCAAGACCATTTCCATTCTTTCCTCCTTACGAATCTCCTGCAACCGGCAGAACCGTTCCATCTTGGCTAGCCATCCAAACACGTCATCTCCCTTGAACGACGACATTTCCACCTTCCTTCACCGCGCCCCATGGTCGTTTTCATATTTCCGCGACCTACGCATGCCTTCCTCGTCTCGTGCGTGGCCTGGGTTCTTGTTTTTCTCTAGCGCTATCGCCAACCGCTGCAGCAGAGCTTCCATCGAGCTAAATCGTGCGTCAATTAGCTCGCGATTTTCTTCAATGGCTTTCTCCATCGCGTCGATCCTAGCGTCCATTTTGTTATTTGCTTTTGCAACCATTCAATCCCCAAGCCCCAGAATCTGGAGCTCTGATACCAGTTGATAAGAACTGGACCAGAGAATTGGAGAAGAACAGGGGAATTTTATTGATCACTAGCAGTTACAATCAACAATGAGTGATTCGAGGTGCACTCAGCCTCCTACAGGTTCAACAACCCTCTCTAACCTCCCTTCTCTTCTATTTATAATGTTCCCTCCTCCTACTAACTGTAGTAACTGACAGTTAGTTACCACTCACTACTAACAGCTAACAATTCTCAAACAGAGCCTAACTACTTTTCCTTCTACTATACACCTGTCCCCATATATTTCTACCTCTATTAGAATATTAGTTAACAATTAATTTCATTGTTAACATTCAGGACCAAATTAACATATTACTTTCAATTTCAAGGATCTTATTAACGATAGTTATTCAATTCAAGAGTTGAATTGACAAATTTGATTATGTTAGAGACCACGTTAATCGTAGTTCTAATTTCATATCAAATTGAATGATGGCTATTACAATCGGACTAAATTTATTCTTTTAAATTATTAAGGATTAAATTATCTGGTTTTGTAAATTTCAGATACTAAAAAATTAATGTTTTAGTCGTTAAAAGTATGAAATGTAAAATATCCTTGTTCCATCTCCTTCCATCTTGTACGGTCTATTTACTATTTCCTAGTAGAAATATCAACACAATGCAGCCTTGTGTCCAAGCATTTGGAACCATCACAGCTAGAGCATATCATGCCATTGTTTTTTTACTCTCCGTTGATAGCGAAATCACTCAATTCATTTCATACTAGTTCTAAAAGATAGATAAATTCAATTCAAAGCATGGCGTAGTTCATCAATTTATGCCAACTAATCGCTGGAACTTTATGATGAACAAATCATAACAATTAAAGAGGGCCATTAATATTTGCGTACGACAAGTTAATTAATAAAATAATGAGACGATGGCAACTTGAAGGAAGTGCTCCAACCGAGCCTGCATGCCTACAACACTGGTACACGTTGAATATATTATAACAGGTGCAGCATTCATAGCATAATAATGCTAGTCTAATATAAAATGCTAAAACCCTATAGGACTTGATTGTGTCGACGAGATTAACAATTCCATCGAATGTTATACTGACCGGTTGAAAAGTGTAGTTGTCTACAACAGATCATTATAACCCAAAATTATGTTATTTAATCCACATATATAGGGAGCACATCAAATAAGAGCTTAAAAAGTGAAGAGTTAATCCTAGCCATACAATTCAACTATACATGACATGAGATTCACTCTTTTCATGCTTTCTTATTCACGTTATATGCTTCCTCTCTCTCTCTCTCTCTCTCTCTCTCTAGAAGGCATGAACCTAGAAAAGAACATGACTTGGCATTGAAGATAGTAGGGTCAAGTGATCAACATTACACATGAAGTATAGTACCCTTGCCATAGCCATATAGCATATTTAGAAAATATTCGTGGCCTAAATGGAATCAGCCTAGACATGTATGTTCAAGGATATAGTTTTAATTTGGCTGCCGTTTGACAAAGTCACAATACTAGTTGCATTAAAATCTAGCTACACTAATCTTATAATGATTGTGTATAGTTCTAATTTTATTGGCTGTCCCCTAAGGTAAAAGTTGAGCAGCAATTATTCTTCACCCTTGCATATTCACACTTCTTTGTACCAGTGCAGGTTTTTAAGTTTGTTATTTCATTGTAATAATAGAGTTTAAAATGTGTTACTAACTTCACCATAACTGATTAACAAAATACAAGCAAATGAAAGTGAAAGTAATAATTAGTTATAGGAGAGGAGCAGAAAATCTGTGCAAGTAGAGTCACTGAGGACCAAACTGAATCTTTTGCAGGCATGCTCATTACAAAGAAAAGCAAGCTGCTATACATTATATGATTGTCAGAACAAGATTTTACTGAAATCATCTACCTGTGGTGCCTTGACACTTGAGCAAGGAAATATGATTGCATATAATAATGGAGATCCACTATGGTTTTTAAAATCTTGCAAGCACCTAAACATCTAGCGAGTGTAACAATTAGAATCTGAATCAAATGAAGGCCTACCACATGTACTGATACAAGTGTAAAGGCTCTGGCTGTTTGAAGAAATTGTGCAGATGAATCCCATCAAAAGCATTTCCGGTGCACAATGGAAGGCCCAGTTTCATCATAATCTGCCTTGGTTACATGCTGATTTTGAGGAAATACTACTTTGGCAAGTATGGCACCTCCCACCCATGCAGAATTCACGGTTAAATTTTCTGGCATGTATTCTGGAGGCTGCAAAATAACCGAGATTACCGGCCCATCATAGGAAACATAAATTAGTATATGAATAATTTATAACAAAAGTATAGGGATAACAATGAACTCTTATAAAGATTAGCTGCAACTCTATTCCCACAAAGATAGGGAACAGGGGAGTGCCTCGGGGATGAGCAAGCATCTGAATAGCAAAATAAAAGATAATCATGGACAGCAAGCATTTCAAATCCATATTTCATTACCATACACACCAGAGTTCATAAATTAATGGCCACAAAATATAACAAATTCTTTCAATGGTAAAATACTCCAAGATAACATAAATATAATGCCTGTCAGACATGCGTATTAAATTATTTACTTGACAACAAGATTACCTTTACTAGGGTAGGTCGAATAGATGATGAACTTAGGCTAGATTCCTTCTGAAATCTCTCTTCAAAACCTGAAGAACCAACATTGACTAGTAAGCTTTTTCATAAAAAGCTATCAGCTTACTGTGAGATAACCCTCATCTTGTCATGAACATACTGAACAAATTGATGCCTTAACCAACATAGATTTCCTGGTTAATCAGAGAAAACCTAAATTCCATATGCAACTAAATGCAAAGAAGTCATTGAACAGTGGAGTACACAGTACATTTGATGCACATCAAGGAACAATACATGCAGAACAGCACAGGACAAGTGAGTTACAAGACCAGTTTTGTTCAGTCTACTATTTGGGGGTGAATGCACAACATAACGAATTGCGATGTTCGTTGTTTGATGCACATCAGTACGAGAAAGAACATGTTTGATGCACATCAGTACGAGAAAGAACAAAATGATATTATAATACCCATAGTGCTATATAATGTTTATTTTGCATGATTAAAAAGCACAAGATTTTGATATTTTAACAGTTAGCATTCAATGTGTGTGTGTGAATATATTACACTAACCACCTCTGAGGTTTCGTGAAACACAAACACCCCTACTTTTTTAACATTTACAGTAACCTCCCTTATAGTGGGGTTGGGTAATGAACAAGGAGGTGTCAAGGTATATATTTTAAAAATTAAGGGGAGTTAGTGTAGAGTAGATAAAAGCAAGGGAAATTTGTGTAATTTCATAAAACCTTATGGGTAGTTAATGTAATTTACTCAATATATATATATATATATATATATATATATTTACAACATTATAATTATTATTCTTTAATGACAATATGGACAAAGTCACACGTGTTCTCCATGTCTTTAATGAAGTCTTGCCCCTGGCTAATACCCCTGACAAGGAACTAGAGCTACTACTTAAGTTCATGTTATTGCTTTGTATGGTTACTAGATCCATGGTTGAGATTAGATTTTGAGCTCTCCCATGGTACCCAACTCTGAAATCTTGTGGTCCAGCTTGTTGCCTGCCCTGGACAAATCACTTGTTAGCTCTTGCCCCAATGGATTGCAATTGGATCCTAACATCCCACCACACTCCGCAACCTCAACACCCAAGCAGGCTGGTTGTGCACTAGCCCTTTGACTAGTCCCAGGCAAACACTGCAATATCAGCGTCACCACCCGCACCACTGGTTTGTAGCTAAGAGAGATGATTGAAGGCTCTCATAACAATTGATAAGCACCCAAGCATTTAGGGAACCCTCCCTTAAAAGTTAGCTGTTAAGGGGGGAGAACCCAGCCACTTAATTACTCCACCAAACATCCCATACTATTTGATGTAGGACTTAGGCACCCCATAATCCCTAAGTCCTTATATTGCTTCTAGGTAGTTGTTCCTATGAGCTCTAGAAGCCATGTGACTCTTATCTTTGAAAATAGCCATAACACACCTGAAGACAATCACTTTCTCTATATATAAATTTATCCTGCCTTGCCAAATATTTCACATCAAATTTTACCTTATGTTAAAAGCTTTGTTTAGTTAATACCTAAGACAATAGAAAATATAATAGTCCAATATTTAGTTCTATTCTACTCAAATTAATGAAAAAACATAGGGTCCCATTTGCTAGATTCACGAGAACTAAATAACAGTTTACCAGTCATAGAAGAAGTGCCACCACAAACCACGGTATTTTCAAGAAGTTGCCTATGATTATCAGATGACACCGTTGAAATAGTACGGACAAGCTGCTCAACAATGCCATGAGCCTCCAAACCCAATTGACATGGCTGGAATAAAGCTTCTCCAACAGTATATCTTTCTCTTTCGATTGTAATCACCTACACATAACTCAACGATCAGGGTTAGATCAAGTCATAAAATATAGAAGATCTGGTAAAGAACATAGGCAAGTTTCAGTAAAAGCTCGAGTATCTTAATTCCACTCAGCAGCTGAACATTCATATTTATATAGGCCAAAAGAGTACATAAGAAGAAAGAAAAGACAGGTTCAGACTAGGGGAACCTGTTCGGCTGCTCCTATATAGGATTTTCAGAGTAAAATAAGAAACATCCTTTCTAAAGCCCGTACAAGACCTTTACAACAGAGGATAAATCTACTGAGTGGGTGAAACACTCAAGCTTTTCCCCCATATTCAAAATGTTCAACCATACAGGTGGGCAAAAAACAAACCAGAAACAAAACCAAATTGCTAAACTGAACCGATAAAAACTGTATCCAGCACACAGATTTCATGTCAATCCAACTCTTCTTTTGCAATGAAATTCAATTATCCAGTGAATGATATAAAGCATGCCATTTGGAGAGGGTGTTCATGTAAATAACATGACAAGGGTGCGTGTGCATGGAGAGGGAGGAATCTCATGTATTCATGTCAGTCATTCAGTTGGGCAAAGAGAAGTTCTCTAAGGAGTTGTTGCTCTGGTTATTTATTTGTATTTGTGCTTGTGTTCTTTGTTTCTCATTCAATAATTTGTTGAGCCTACACCCCTCATTCTGGTCTCTATCAGTTAACCAAACTGCATTCAGTTTAATATTTCAAAAAATGTATCTTAGACTAACTCTACCACACAAAACCAGTTTGTATAGTGAGGATTGCTTTATAAGCACCATTTAGATTGTATCTCCTAGTTGATGGGGGATCTCAACCCCCTAAGAGCCAACATCCCAGTGACTGCATACAAGGACACTTCACTCAGTCTTCTGTACCTCTTCCTATAAATAGAAATTCCATTGCCTGTAAATGGGTGTTCAGAGTTAAAGAAAACTCCAATAGCAGAGTAAACAAGTACAAAGCCAGATTGGTGGCTAAGTGTTTTAATCAGAAGTTGGGATTTGATTTTCATGAAACCTTCTCTCCCTGTGATTAAACCAGTAACAATCAGGGTGATTCTTACTCTTGCTATCACTCATAAGTGGCCCTTACAACAACTAGATGTGGACAAATGCCTTCGTTAATGGTTTTCTAGAAGAGGAAGTTTATATGACTCAATCTCCAGGTTTTGAGTCATCTGATAAGTCTCTTGTGTGCAAGTTACATAAAGCTATTTATAGGTTATAGCAAGCTCCTAGAGCTTGGTTTGAGAGGCTCAAATCCACATTACTGCAGTTTGGTTTTACTGACAGCAAGTATGATCCGTCGTTGTTCATTTACAAGACTTCATCAACAATCATTTACATCTTAGTCTATGTTGATGATATTATCATCAATGGTAATTCATCTTCATTGGTTGAGAAGTTGATTCAGCAACTCAATGCTACTTTCTCTCTCAAACAGCTGGGTTCTTTGGATTATTTTTGGGAATTGAGGTGCATCCTTTGTCCAGTGGAGCTCTTTTAATGACCCAATCAAAGTACATCAGGGATCTGTTGACTAGAACAAATATGTTGGAGGCAAAGCCTATTTCATCACCTATGGTCTCTAGTTGCAAGCTGTCAAAGCATGGTTCTGATATGTTGCAAGATGCTTCCTTCTACAGATCTGTTGTTGGAACACTTCAGTATGTGACTATCACTCATCCAGAATTATGTTTTGCTGTCAATAAAGTTTGCCAGTTCATGTCCTCACCTCTTGAATCCCACTGGACAGCAGTAAAAAGAATTCTAAGGTATCTTAAGGGTGCCTTACACTCAGGGCTAGTTCTGTATCCTGCCTCACCTCATCAACCTCTTTTCATTCAAGACTATTGTGATTCTGACTGGGCTTCTGACCCAGATGATAGGTGATCTACCTCTGGTTCAGCAGTGTATGTTGGTCCAAACTTGGATGAACACATGGAGTTGGATGTGTTTTTTGTTAGGGAAAAAGTTCTGACTAAGCAGTTAGTAGTTCAACATATTCCTGGAACAGATCAATGGAGACAGATTTACTTACTAAGCCCTTGGTCTCCTACTAGGTTTGCTTATCTGAGTTCCAAACTCAATGTTGCTGAGCTTCCTTTGTTTTCTTAGTCCCATTGAGTTTGCGGGGGGGGTGTAAGTGTATGTGAGTGAATAAGTCGGGCTAGTTTAATAAACTGTAGTTAGTTGACCGTTGTCATTAGTTAGATGACAGCTGTATTTTTAGTTACAACTGAATCTCTGCAGTATAAGTAATGCTCTTGTTAGAGATTATAGTTGGCTTTGTAATATCTTTCTAATCAATACACAAATCCCTTTTCTCTCTTCCATCATTTCTACAAAAGTAGAAGCTAAATAACTATAATCAATCAATTCTAACATTCTAAATGCAAAAATAAATCCCAGTTAATATGGCCTTATATTCTAAAGCCTCTTCTAATGACAACCTAGCAAGCCTCAACATCAATAAATAAAAGTACTAAACAGCCTCATATTGTAAAATGAAATTTTCTAGCACAAAGCTTTAAGAGAAACTAAAGAGGGATTCATCAAAATATCCAGTTCATATGCAACACAGTGAAAGAAAACTCTACGTGACCAGCCAGGTCAAATTTGACATTGTTATGGAATTAAAACAGAATGTATATCAAGGTAATAAATGTCAGCCACCTTCTCCCTTCTGCTCATAAACTTCATTTAAGAACAAGTAAACAACAATCTAATATTCTAAAGTGAGCCCTGCTGTCTCATTACCAATTCTTCAACCCACCTCCCTTTCATTTTTGTTAGTTTCTCATTTGTTTAACCAATGTTAATTCACACTAAGATTGTCAGATCTCCAGTAAAACAAACTTGATTGAAGAACTAGCCAAATATATCATGAACAAGCAAATGAGCAAGCATTGGGTAATAATTATTAGATAGAGGAACCAAGAGGCATACCTGTCCATCAGGAAGGGTATGTGTCTCCACGGGGCAGGAAGCTTGGGTCTTCTGATAAGCTAATTCATCTTCCGCACAGCACGAGTATTGCTGTTTTATTTTCTCAACGTCAGAGATGCTGATATTCACTAGTGGATTGGATTTGCCAAGCTCTTGAGCCAGGAAATTAGTTAGATCAACACCTCCAAACTCAAATCTTCTTGAAGCAATGTGGTTAACAGCACCCTCAATCACTGGTGAAATATCTGATTAGGCAAACCAAAAGGATCAAGTTGTGCACAACTAGTAAGCTCAACAGCAAGTTCATTTTGAAAGAGAAACACTTAGCCATCTACTCGTGCACTTAGATAGAACATACAATATTTGCTAGAGCTTCAATGTAATGGCCATCTCAAACAAAGATCTAAACCAACATATCAGGAAAGGAACTGGTCTTCCAAGTTTATACCATGTATAGATAGTTTTAAATCAAAGACCATACCCTTAATTATAATAATGGTATTGATCAGGAAGCCACCTTTATGGTTGCCACCCTAGGTAGAGGGGTGTGTTGAAGTCCCACATTGACTAGAAATAATGTTGAGATAGAGTATAAGTGGGAAGCAATCCTCACCTTACAAGCCGGTTTTGTAAGGTTGAGTTAGGCTCAAAACTCATGTATTATGGTATCAGAGCCTATATTAGACCCATTGATGGGCCTCCTGTGTTTGTCACGCTACAAGCGGGTAGCCTTGAGCATGAGGGGGGTTTTGGAGACATCTTAATTGTGGTCACCCCTAGGTAGAGGGGTGTGTTGAAGTCCCACATTGTGGCGAGTAGCCGTGGGAAAAAGGGGGACATGTTGAAGTCCCACATAAACTAGAGATAGTGTCGAGATAGAGTATATAAGTGGGAAGAAATCCTCACCTTACAAGCCGATTTTGTAAGGTTGAATTAGGCTCAAAACCCACGTTGTAACAATATTGTGTTCGTAACTTATGAATTTAATTTGATAAATGAAAGTACCAGAAATGAAATAGTAAGCTTGAAACTAATTCAAGAATTGAAGTTTTGCAAAATAGGCTCTTCGAAATTGATTTATCATAATTCATGATTGTTAGAATAGGAGAAACAGAGGGATAGTAGAGTGGAAACTGTGCGTCAGAGTAAAGAACGGGTGCATGTTTATATAGGTTAATTACATTAACTATACATAAAAAGGGGATATTTTGTTTCCCCTAAATCAGAGATTATGTTCCTATAAACTGCAATTATTAATAGAATTAGAATTTTAATTCTGGCTTTCAACATTCCCCCTAAAGCTGAAGCTTACTAAGCTCTCAGCTTGTTACAAGAAAATTTATTCCCACTAATAAATAAAAACATAAAAATTGAGTTCCATCAAAAAACAATTGTTTGAAAGACAACACAGAGATGTTGGAGAAGTCAAGGAGTATTGCTAGAAAGATAACATTGCCTAATAGCTGCAATAACCATCAACCTAAGAAAATTTATGGCAAGTTCAGACCTTCTTAAGAACCACATTTGGAAACTTCAAACCAATATTAAAGGAGACCCAAAATTATTTAAACTTGAAGACGAGATCAATGCATCTAGGACAAAGTAGTCAGGACTAATGCACCTGGGACATACACGGGGCTAGAGCATCTGAGACAAAGACAAGGGCCAATATATCTACAACACAGACAAGGGCCAGGGCATCAAGGACAAAGACAAACTAGTGCATTTAGGACAAAGACAAGGCCAATAGAAGCCATTGTCAAGAGAGAAAATTGGCAAACATTGACAAAAAACGCAACCAAACAGTAACAGAAAACCCTAGTCTACAAAGGGAATACCTACAAACAAGCATGAATGGGGATGAAACTCCAGGGGTAGGAGCAGCCAGTAGGGGCAACCACCACACCAAAAGTCACGGTTGTCACACACCAGAAACAAGATCTTCTCAACTGTTGTTTGACGCGTTGTGAGGGCGTGTTTCATGTCTGTTTGAGCCGTGAGCAATGCCATATAGATCAGTGGACGGCACTGCTACTTCTGGTGGGTTCATCGGCTATAAAAGTTGCTAGAGGGTGAAGATGGCGATGGCTGCCAGAAAATGTGCTGTAAAGGGGCAAAATCACCGAAAAGAGTGGCACCGAGCAGAAAGGGTCCATGGTCCCCGATGAGGCATGATTTTTGTGATATCTCTATCAAGCTCTAGATACCATGTTAAAATAGGAAAAACAAAGGTATAATGTACTGAAAACCTTGTGTTAGAGTACATAGCAGGTGCATGTTTAATTGTACATAAATAGAGGATATTATGTTTCCTCTAAATTAGAGATTATGTTCCTATAAACTGCAATGATCTGAGAAAATAACCTTTCCCCTCATTAGTGAATTCCAAAGATCAACAAGCAAACATAGTAACAAGCTTAATGCTTATGACATGTAAGCATTAGGGAGAGATTGTCATTATTTGATTTGTTTGATATCTTGAATCAATAGAATATGGAAACAAATATGCACTTGCAGTGATATCTATCCCTAAAACTAAGATATTAATTCTATGCAATCTAGGAGAATAAATCCATGAGTAAAATGAGAGTAAATATAGAGGGATAATAGACTGAAACCATATGTCAGAGTACACAGCTGATGCTCCTTTATATACAATAGTTACAATTAATTATAGGAGATATTGTTCCTATAATTCTAATATGATAATAAAGACATAATCTAAAACTGATCGTATTTTTATTCTCAACACTTCCGCTCAAGGTGAAGCTTACTAAGCAATCAACTTATTACAAGAAAATTTATTCCCAACAAAAAACAAAAATTGAGCTCCACTAAAAAAGACAATAATTTGAATGACAACTCAGGGATGTTTGCAGGGAATATTGCTAGAAAGGATTGCCAGGGCTGAAAAATTCTGAGGTTCAAGAAATTCCTTCATTCCATAAGCTATAATATGCATTCATGAGCATGGAGGGTGCGTTGGTTCTACATTTGGAGCCAAAAGAACCCAAATTCAGATTGGGAGTCATTGTCCACAGCTTTGATCAAAAGATTCGGAGATCGCTATGGTAACCCACATAAAAAAAGATTGAGTATCTTGAAGCAAGAAGAGCAAATTGAGACGGAAACGAACATCAAAAAAAGGGTTGATTCCCATGCCTCTCAACAAGACAAAAATAGCATATAGGGAAGTGGGTCAGAATGCAATGAAGCAAAGGCTAGTTCTTGGACAAGAAAAGTGGAACTAACTAGCTTTGATAGAAGCATAAAAGGGGAAACTGATTTAAAGGGTAGCAGTTGTGAGTGTGACACTGACCCATTGCAGTTCTTGAAATCAGAAAACAGAAATAAGGAATGTTCAGTAATCAAGAACCATACCCTTTGTGGTGGAGAAGAAACCAAAAATGATGAAGAGTAACTTGTCTGATCTTGCAGTGCACTCACTCCCGTTACGAGAATGAAATGACGCCCCAGCTCGACTCGGGCAAAATTAGCAAGAGGAACAAAGATTGAAAAGGTTATGGAGGAAGAAGTTGATCCAATGATAAAGAGGGAGAAACACATGAAAATAGAGTGACAAATGTGGGCTGCGAAGACAATTTTCTTGATAACCCAATAACAGATTTGATCAAGAAGGAAGTTCAAGCTGGTGATGCAACCAAGCCTCATTCTTTTCAAGATTCAGATTTCCATAAAAAGATTGTTATGATGAAACAGATATCATTGTTGGACCCAAATTCAATCATGAAGGTGGTTGGAACATCAATGGCATTGGAATCTGGGAATTTCAACTTGCTGGGTCAGCCCCTTTAGCATTAAACTTTGTTGCACCTATGGCTGACAGCTCAACAATGAAGCTAAGGCAAAAGGAATGTATGGAATCAGTCATGCTGATTAAAGTTATATGAAGTCCGGCCTTGTCCCTCCCACCACCGAAGCTACTGGACCTCAGTTTGCATGCAGGGGCAGTGGGTCATTCCCACTTAAGCTACAAGGGGTGCATTTGTCTTCCAACAATCGGAGAAAACTCGAGGAAGTTTCAGTGTGCAATTCCAGTTTTTAAATACCAACCTTGAGGACAAGGTTGATTTTTAGGAGAGGTGTATTGTTAGGATATAAGGAGAAGGGAGAGTCTATTAATATAGTTAGACTACTAATGAGTTATTTAGTTAGAGGGATTTATTAGATATAAATAGAGAAAGAAGGTTAGGAGAGAGGGAATCTTACCATTTGTAGATTGAGCTTTAACTCTTTGTGAAAGGAAAAATCCTTTGTGAAGGGAAAACCCTTGGAGGAGAGTTTTCTCTCCTATTTTCTGTTCTTTTCTTACTAGTCAATAAAATGTTTTCTTTTCTTTCTCATTTTAATTCTTGTTTCATAACAGATATGCATACCTATTTTTCCATGACCAATGTCAACTGTGCATCCAGAGATACGTCCTACAGCATATAGTGACAACACTGCTTGTTCGGAGGCATAAAACCCTGATATGTTGAATGTTTCAAACATTAGTTGCACTAACTGTTCCTTGTTAGCCTGGAAAACAATCATATATAGATCTGTTAAAGAAACTGTTAAAGAAAAAGTTGAATTAAAGAATACTACAAACTTGTTACCCCTAATTTTGTTTTCAAGTAGTGCCTGATAGATTATATCAGATAGACAGCTTATTATGTAAAACGTAAATAAAACATTGATATGCACAAAAAAGATGGCATCAAAATTGTCAAAGAGTATTTAATATTTATTGAGTAACTAAGGAGGCAAATGGATGATACATGATCAAACACATGTACACTCAAGAGTACAGATACACATTAAGACCCTATAGGATAAAAAGGGTATATAAGTAGTAAGTACTTATCAGTGTTGTCAATAGCAGATTGCGGAAAATCGCGAAAAGCTTAAAATCCAATATAGAATATAGCGGATACCCTCACGGCCAAATAGCAGAAGCCACATAGCGGTTGAAATAGAATATATATATATATATATATATGTATAAATAAAGCATGCTGTATCCAAATAAAAATAAGCTGGACAAACATTAACATAATATTATCTCAAAAGTTAAATTGTTCAAGACAAAATATGTTCATTCTCCTCTGCCCCTTCCCCCATACTGTGATTTTAAAAAAAATCAGAATAATAAGAAGGTCTTGTATAAGCAGTGTTGTGAAACCCGATCCGACCCAGCCGGTCAGACCGGGGCCCGGTGGCCTAACCGGACCGGTTATGCAGTTAATCCAGTCAAATCCGACCGGGTCGATCATCGGATCCTAGTTGAACTGGTCCGACCCAGCCATTTTTTTAAAAATGATTTTTTTTTTAACTTTTCTTACTCAAATAATGTTAGTTATATATTTATATATCATAATTTGAATTTTTAATATATACTAGGTTAAACCGGACTAATTACTAGTCCACCGGTTGGACCATTGATCCACTATCTCGACCGGATCAATGACCGGACCGGATTTCACAACTATGGATATAAGACAGATGACATGGACGAAGAAGAAGGGGGAGTATTAAACAAAAGAAAGGAAAAAAAAATTCTTACCTGTAAAAAAACCAAGGCAGAAGAAGGCTGGAAAGTTTTGGTAGGGAAGGGTTTACATGGTGACTAAGAATCAAAGGAAATGCTAAGAGGTTCTAGAATGGTCTGGAAAACTAAAAACTTACATGAAGTAGAAGTCAAAATGCTATTGTTGGGCCTATTAGAGGAAAGCCCAAGTCCATAAGTAAAAAGTAAAAACAATAGAGTAAAAACATAAAATTTGACTATGATGTTCTAAAACCCAAAAGAGTAAACTTTTAAAAGCCCACGTTACTACTGCAAGCCACAAACAACTCTGAAGTGACTGACCCGAATCCGCAATCCGCACCTGACCCGGTTTCCTCTTTCAAAACGATGAACCCTAAATGCATCGTCGATGCAGTTTCTCTCCGGATCCAATCTTGTCAGAAACCAACGATGCAACAGCCGTGACCAATGAGATTCTGTGACGCGTAAGGCGTCCTCGATTGCGATTTTCGTGGTGTCCACAACGTGACGCCATTGCAATTGCGTTTCCCTAAAACCCGCTACGCTATAGTGTGATAGCGCCGCGATAGCCGCTATTTGACAACACTGGTACTTATACAAATAAAGCTTGTTAAATAAGCTCTACTGTCATATGTATGACTGCCTAAAATAAGCTGAATAGAATAGATACTTCAAGAAATGCTAATGTAGGAGTGGAGTTTGGACAATCAAACAGAGTAAATTCAAAGTAATTATCATAGAGATGGCTACCACAAACGATTGTTTTCATAAGCTTTAATTCCAAACCATGCCAAAGAAAAGATCACCCAAAACAGGGCTAAAATAGTTAGCAAGTGCTTATTGCAGCATAAAAGCCCAAACAAGCTGAAAATAGGGTCATCAAAACGGGACATTGTTAAATCAGTAAACTTCCTTAATGACAACTAAAAGCATAAACTTCTAAGCTCAAACCTTTGGAGTACAAAGAGGATCCGTGAACAGTATCTGTCCTTCATTGCCCATTTCCCATCCAAGGCCAGTATACAATACATAATGCAGCAAATCCTCCATGGCATCCCAATCTCTGACATAACCTCGGCACACCGGATCGACAGCAACGTCATCGACTGTCAGGTTATCAGTCGTTGACCCATCATCGAGCATTCGTTTCATCTGGGTGGGAATTATCTGAATCAAAAGAAGCCCCAATTAGAGACACTCATTGCTGGAGGACATAAATATAACACAATTTCTTTTATTTTTGTTGAGAAATGAAATACAGACGCAAAGGGGGAAGAGATTTTGGGGGTGAGAATTGATTGCACACCATGGCGGGAGCTTGATCGGGAATCGCAAAACCGGCTTTGACGAGGCTGGAACCCGGGTCGACCACTGCGGCTTCCATGGCTCGGCACCAAAACGAAAACCCTAACCCTACCTAGGTTTTCGATTTTCTGAGGGGAGCTCTAGCCTCTACTCTGGGCACTGAACTGAGAAGCGAGAAGCTGCAGCCTGCAGAAGAAGAAAACAAAGAAGCAATTACAGTTTTTAGCGGGTTTTAATTTGAATATATGTATATGTATGCCGCTGCTATTTCGTGGTTACCTTGTATTTGAATTTTATTTACTAGCAAAAATAGATATTCGAGCAAAAGAATCCAAATAATACAATTTTAATAAAAAAAATTATCAATTTTGGACTGTTTGCAAACCAATTATCAATCTGGGCAGTAGATCATGCCCAAATCCAATTTTGGGTGTGACTAAATTCGTCGCTAAATCGGTCGCTAACAGATTTTGCGACGAAATATTTGGTTTTTTTTTATTTTTTTGTTTGCAACCAAAATATTCCGTCACAAAAACTGTTAGCGACTGAAATAAAAATCAAAATTAGGCATGGCAACGGAACGAGGCGGGGCGGGTATTACATTCCTCGTCCCCGCCCCCAAACCCGCTCCCCGCCTCCGCCCCTTCCCCCGATCCCCGTCGAGTTTTAAAACTCATCCCCATTCCCGCCCCCGCTGGGGTCGGCTTTGCCCCGCCCCGCCCTCACTATTTGATTAAAATTTTAAAAATTAAAAAATAATATAACTTTTTTTTATTGAAAATCGGACAAAAAAGTTAATTACGTAACAAAAAAATAATAATAACAAACCCACATTTAAAATATGGGATCATAATTTTAAAATAATAAAACAAAATCAATCAATTCAATTAAAAAAATTAGCAAATAATATTTTTTATTTTATTTTTTTATTTTTTTATATTATTTATTACGGGGCGGGGGTGAGGAACTGTAACCCCATACCCGCCCCCGCCCCCGCTTTTGGCTACCGGGAAAAAATCCAAATCCGAAAAATTTGGTTTTTCCCCGTTAAAATTGGGGCGGATTCGGGCGGGTACCCACGAGTTCGGGTCCTGCTGCCATGCCTAATCAAAATTTGCGTGTTTTAATTTTTGACGTAAAATATCATTTAACATTATTCATTGTTATTTTTATTTAATTTGAAAGTATTTTTAGACTGATCTTCATCATAGATATGGTATTTTTACTTTTTTTAATATTTTTTTATTTAGTATATTTTTTTTAATTTTATATGATTTTATTTAATATATTCTGGATTTTTGGTATATATAATTTTTAATATATTATTTTATTTAATATAATTTCTAAATTTTTATATGATTTTGTTTAATATTTTTTGAATTTTGTATATATAACTAATTTTTAATATAAGATTTTATTTAATAAAATTTTTCGATTTTATTTTGGAATTTGAAAAATTGAAAATTTTTATTTTTTGATACTTCTCATTTTTTCTAAATTTTTGTAAATAATTTTTGAATATAGAAAGCATTTTAAATAGAATATTATATTTTGATACTTCTCTTTTTTTATATCGAGACTACCCCATTAAACACATTATTCTCATCCCTCTCATCATCTCTTTCATCCTGTCATAATTTGATAATTCTCTTTCAAAAAAAGTAAAAGACAATTCCCCTTTTCTCTTTTTGTTCCAGTCAAAAGCACGTAGTCGACTAACTCGTCATCGAAACTACACCAAAACTCAGGCTTTTTGTCAATCGCTGACTCAATTGTATAAAATTAGTGTGGTCAAAACATATACATCCAAGCGAGAAAGGGAATTAGAAAGGATCATCCATCTTTCATGGTGAATGATCAATTGTGCGAGTAAGTTGGTCACCATCTTTATCTCTCTGGATAAGCGCAATGCAATTCTTTGCATTTCAATTTCATTCACTTTGTCTCACGCAATTCCACTCCTATTTCTAGAGTTCTGCAATGTTTCACCGCTCCAAGTGCGCTTTGGAATTAATGGGGTGCTACAATTCCAATTATTGTATGGTGAGTGCACTTTGGGATGAGTGGAACGAGTGGTAAAGTGTGGAATGAGTGCGAAAAAGTTAGGAATGAATGTATTTTGGGATAAATGGGGTTATTATATAAAAAATCAAAAAAATATTAAACAAAACCATATAAAATTTAGAATATCGAAAAAGTTACAACGGCGTAGGATATGTCCCTCAAATGGTCTAACTTTTGATAGAAATGTCCGATCGAGGTGTACGATATGTCGAAATGCTCAAAATTAATAGAAGTAATTAAAAAAATAAAAAAATAGCATGCAATTAACTGACTAAATAAAAAAAAAGTAGAAAACAAGAAATTTTTTAGATGGTCGAAGATTAAATCTTAATTTTGAGGTACTTAGAAGCATTTTTTGGAAAAAAATTTGACCAAATCTTTGGGAATTTGCCCAGGGCTTCTCCTCTCAATTTCAAGCGTTTTGACACAAACTACGTCTCAATCGAACATTTCAGTCAAAAGTTATGACCGTCCAAGTTTATATACGCATCGCTCCATCTGTGCATGACACGTGCCAGGAGTAGGTCACGCCCAGAATTGGATATGACTAGTCACGCCTAGAACCAGGCGTGACTGGTCAGTTACAACTATTGATGTGACCCAATTAATAATTAATCATTACAAAACCGTTACAAGATTAATGCTTTTAATTATAGGCAATAATCATTACGGTTACAAAATGCATTGATCTCAAGTGTTGATATGGTATATGATGAACGTACCAGATTAAAGACAATTATGTATAAATAGGGTTGGTCATCTCTCCCCTTCACACCAAGTGTTATTCTTCCATCAGAAAAACACATAATAGAAAAGAAGGCTTAGAAAGAGAAATCTCCCTACCGGTGTTGGTAAAGAAAGAGATGGTTGTTACTCCATCATCAGCGCTTCCGAGTATGTCTTTATCCTTCTTATATGGTGAGAATCATGATTTTCCAAGATCCTTTATCATGTTCTTGTTTTATGTTTTATAAATATGATATATTATGTTATTCTAACAGGCAACTCTCTTATTAGTTGGAAGGCAACACTTTAGCTCATAGTGGCTTTATCCACTATAGAGGCTGAGTACACAGCTCTGGCAGTAGCAACAAAAGAAGGGATCTGGTTAAAGGATTTGATTAGCAACCTTGGATTTCCATAGGAAAAGGCTATCTTTTTTTGCAGCAATCCAAGTGCAATTTGGTTAGCCAAGAATCAAGTCGATCATTAGAAGACTAAGTACATTGACATCAGATATCACTTCATTCATTTTGAGAAGAGGGTCAAAGTCCAAAAAGTTTATATGAGGGAGAATCCAACTGTTATGTTCACAAAGCCTATTCCAAGAAGCAAGTCCATACATTGTATGGATCTACTTAATGTAAATTGCTGGAAATGAAGTGAGTTACTTGTAATTCAAAAATGTTATTGAACCAACGTGGAGATTGTTGATTGTTGGACAATGAAAGATAGAGATAGGGTGGATGACAGCTTTGTCCAGTACTCTTGTCTACTATATTGATATCTTATGTAATTTGATTAAGCATTCAGTCAAGTAGAAGGGGGTGTCCAGTCTGGTGGTTCATTAACATAGGTTGTGTTGTAATTGTAATAGTTTTTTGTTATAATCATTTTTAGTTAAACAACTAGTTGTTATCTCATTTATAAAATGCTTTGTATTCTTAGCTTAGAGAGTTTGAGAGTGCTTTAACACCTTATCACAAATTTTTTATTTTATTTTGTGGCATTTCTTATAGATATTAGTATTTTTAAGTGTATTTGGATGCAAATTTAAAAAGGTGAATGTTAAAAGCTAATTATCATACTTTCTAAAACTAGTTCATAATATCAATAATTTTTAACATAAGTGTTATTGAAAATATATATATATATATATATATATATATATATTTGTGTATGTGTAGTGTTACTGAAGTTGTGTGTGTGTAATATCAATAATTTATATATATATATATATATATGTGTGTGTGTGTGTGTGTGATATAAGACAATAACATCTAGTTATAGTTTGTTAACGCAATTATATTAAAAAAAAGTGTGTACATTAGCAAATTTTACTAACATTTATTAAGTACACACTCTTATTTTTTTAGTATATGTGCATTAGCAAACTACATTATAGGTGTATTTTAAGACAATTTCTAATTATAACCTGTTAACGCATTCATAGTAAAAAAATTAGAGGTGTGTATGTCAACAAACCCCACTAACATTTGCTATCGTACACACTTCAGTATGTGTGCATTAGTAAGCTACATCATTGATGTTTTTTAAGAGAATCTTTATTCATACTATAAAAAATAGAAATGTGTAAGTTAACAAATCTCATATATATATTCAAATACAAAATGAGTTTTTTTACAAGAAGTTCCATAAAAACTACTTTTAAACAATTATATTTATTTTAATCCACATGAAACTTACCTGCAAAGTCAAAAATCGGCATCAATGTTTCTTGTGAAATTTTTTGTGGAAAAATTCATAGGAAAATTACTTGTGAACTTTTATTTCATACCAATTTTTTAATTGAATTCATATCCGAGGAATTTCCGTTTACAAAATTCAGAAGAAATTTCCTATGTAATAGTCACTCATTCACTTATAATTTGCTAGCATCATATATGAGCATCTTGTTTGCTGCAGCCTTTACTTGGCTTTTTCCATTCTGAGCCTGGAAATGGACTTTGGAAGCGCAAAGCCGCAGATTCTGCTGTCCAAACGTGCACGTATATTTACTATGAATAGCCTAATTATTTGAGTTATTAGAACAATAGTTCACTTTGTATTTAGATAAAGTTCTCAACGTCCAGGATAAACAAATTTCAATAACCAAGCAAATCTTACCTATTCTTCTTAATTTACTTTTATTTTCCCTGGTTTCTATTCATGGATGGTAAGAATCCTTGTAATTGCTATCTTATAGACAGAAGAATAAATGCCTATAATTTAGGAAGCAATTAGTTAGCTGCTAATTACACAATCAGGAAATAGTTAAGACAGATAATTAGGTAATATTCTGTCAACATCTCTTTAGAAGTATGTTGGGTGGCTCATATTACTCTATATCAGATAAGACTAACGTTAAACAACTACAATCCTCATTTTTCTGATCCTTCTCTACACACGCCCCAGGACCACTAGGCTCCATTATATTATCAATTATTCAACGTGGCAATAGCTTATTGGGCATTTCATGAACGAGATAAGATTACATGGTCCTACTACCACAATGCCCTAGTTTGTGTTTTACGTTCCATATATTCATCCTTTTCTCCATTCTTGGGTTCAGTTTTCAGATTGCATTGCAAAAATGGCATCATTCACCATGACAACTTCCATCCTTGGCTGCCCAGCCGTCACCAACAGGTCGGCAGTGGCGACGCAGAGGAGATCACTCGTAGTGAATGCTGCCAAAGCTGTTGAAGCGGAAAAGGTCAGTTATGACATGGATGGTAGCAATGGAAGGAGGAACTTGATGTTCGCCGCGGCGGCGGCTGCTGTTTGCTCTGTTGCTGGGATGGCAGTGGCAGATGAGCCTAAACCAGGAACCCCGGAAGCCAAGAAAAAGTATGGTCCGATTTGTGTCACCATGCCAACAGCTAGGATTTGTCGCAATTGAGGGACTCTGGTTTTTATTTTACTTTTTGATGATTGGAAATGTACAATGGGGTTGTTGTAATGCTTTGATGATTTCATTTGATCCTCACTGTACAAGATGTTCATAAAAGTATCGAGCTTTTCTTTGTCTCTTTGGTGTCGCCAGTTTAATATTTAACCAAGGAATTGATTGCGCTTAAGTAACATTATTTTTCCTTTTGATTTTCTTTGTTCGCTTAGTTTGAAGTTGAATCAGAGCTTACTACTTTGCCTCCTTCTTCGAGGGGAAATAAAAACAATTTGCAGTATATGAAGATGAAAGGAAATTTGTGCAATTTTGAATTCCAAACCTTAACAATGTGCAATTCAATCATTAAACAAAAAATTGTTCTGTGTGAATTTTAATATATCCTAGCTAGTTTCTCGTGTTGTACATATATTAAATTTACTTTTTATAATTTATATGAGTAATTTTTTATATTATTTTGAATTTATTATTAATTATTTAGTTTAAATTTTAATAGTTGTATGTTAGTCGGTGGTAGATGAAGCAAATAATAGATACAAGGAGGTTGAAAAAAAGAAGGGAGAAGAAAGGAGGGGGAGATAAAGAGGAAAAGAACTAAAAAAAAAATCATATGGAATATAGAGATAACAATTAATGAGTTTAACCCTCCACCAAACTTATAATTTTTCTTCATTCCGTACGCCAATCTATATCTCATTCCCTTAAGTCTTGTTTAACTACCTTTCTCTAGGTAAGTATCGATCTACCTCTACCTCTCTTTGTGTCGAGCTCTTAGTAATAAAATTTTGTTTTTACGAAGGGTCGTCTCATTACGTGTCTAAACCACTGTAATCTATGTTTCTTCGTCTTTTCACTCACCGGTACCACTGCTACCTATCCTCGAATATCTTCATTTCTTAGCTTATCAATCTTCGTATAACCACACATCCACCTTAACATTCTCATTTCTACTACCCATATTTTATGTTCATATTGTATATGTGCTGACCAACATTCAACTTCATATAACATTGCAGATCTTAAAGTTGTTCTATAGAATTTTTCTTTTAGCTTAAGGGAAATTTTGTTGTCACATAACAATCCAGATGTACTTTGTCATTTCATCCACTCTACTTTGATTCTAGGATTTACATCCTCATCAATCTCTCCACTTTTTTGCAAAATTGATCTTAAGTATCTAAAAACTTCTTTCTTGGATACCTCTTGACCAAGTAGATGCACACGGTCTTGATCATCATATCTTACCATTGAAAACTCACATTTCATATATTCAGTCTTGCTTCGGCTTAACATGAGTCCTTTAGACTCAAAAGTGCTTCTCCACAATTCAAGTTTTCTATTGACACAGTCTTTGGTCTCATTAGTATCTACAATATCATCTACAAAAAGTATACACCATGACACTTCCTCTTGAATATTTGTTGTTAGTTCATCCATCACTAATACAAAGAGATAAGGATTAAGAGTTGAACCTTGGTGTACACCTACCGTGATAGGAAAATAATTTGACGTTCCATTACAAGCTTTCGGACACGTGGTAGCCCCATCATACATATTCTTGATTGCATTTACATACTTTAATGATATTTTTTTCTTCTCAAGAGTCTACCATAAAACTTTTTTTGGGACCCTATCACATGCTTTCTCGAGATCTATAAACAACATATGTAAGTCTTTCTTCTTTTCTCGATACCTTTCCATTAATTGTCGCATCAAGAGAATGGTTTCCATGATACATCTTTATGGCATAAATCTAAATTGATTTACAAAAACCTTGGTCTCTCTCCTCAAGCGATGTTCAATAACTCTCTTCCACAAATTCATAGTATGACCCATAAACTTAATGTCTCTATAGTTAGAACAATTCTAGATATCTCCATTGTTTTTGTAAATATGCATAAACATACTTTTCCTTTATACATCAAACATCTTATTTGTATGAAGAATCTTATTAAAAAGATTGTTTAGTCATTTTAATGCCACATCCTCAGGCTCTCCACACTTTAATAGGGACCTCATCGGGTCCCAAAACTTTTATTATTCTTCATCCTCTTTAAAGTCTCTTTAACTTCATGTGTATTAATTCTATGCACAAATCTTCTATTCAGATCATCATAACCGTCCTTCAAGTCCACCTCACTTTTATTGTCATCCCCGTTAAAAAGTTTGTTAAAGTAATTCATCCATCTTCCATTTACATTTTCATTTCTTACCAAAAGTTTTGATGTTCATCCTTGATGCATCTAACTTGGGTGAGGTTTTTACTCTTCTTATCTCTCATTTTTGCAAGTTTGTATATACATTTTTCACCATCCTTGCTCCCAAGATTTTTATACAAATAGGCGAAAACCTTGTCTCTAGCTCCCCGCACTACTTTTTTTACATTTTTTCTCGTTAATCTAAACTTTTGCAAGTTCTCATTATTGACACTTTTATACAAAGATTTAAAGCATTCATTCTTTTGTTTAATTGTCTCGTGCACCTCTCCATTCCATCATCATGTTTCCTTTGTATGAAACCTATTTTTTTCCTTTCTCCCAACACTTTCCTTCCCATATTTTGGATACACTTAGTCATCTTATTCCATATTTGATTCCAACTTTCCTCAAAGATAATATTATAAATATTTTATTCAATGTTATACAAATATAAAGGAAAGAGACAAAAGAAAAGGAGGGAAAAAATTAGATATCGAAGAAACGGAGGAGAGGAAGCATATAATAAGGAATGCATTGCCTGAATTTAAAATAATAGAGTTTCTAAATTTATCTTAATTTTAAATATTTATTATTACATATTATATTTTAAAATTCATATTAAGTCATAATAAATATTGATACCAACATTAAGAAAATTGATACGAATGCTTCATACTTCCTCATTGCATTCCGGACTTTATCTTATTTAAATTTAAATTTAAATATTAAAAAATACTTCCCTTTTTAATTACATTTCTAAAAATAAATATTGTAATAAATTATTTTCATTTAAATTTAAAATATGTCAAAAAATATTTTCTCAATTTTTTTATTAATTGTTAACAGAAATAATTGTGATATCAAATATTGATTTAAATTATATAATTAAATTAAGATTATATCTATGATTATGTATTTAGTTTTATTTTGATTAGCCTCATTTTAATTTGAATTTTTTACTAAAATGTATACCATTAAAAATAAAATAATTTTATTTCCGAGTAGTATAGATTTTTATGAAATAATTTGATTTTGCACATTATTTTCGTATAATATAGATTTTTATAAATTTTAAAAAATAATTTTATTTAATATTTTTTTGGAGG
>PYAF01005598.1:649136-678470 GCA_007407185.1 Glycine tomentella
GATTTTTACCGATAAAAAAAATAATACAATTAAGATTTGATAATATATGAAATGAGATTTTGTCAAATAAATTTATTGATATAATATATAAACTTTAACATGATAAATAACTAAATTCCATATGTATAAAACTAAAACTATGGTACAATTTATAATACATATTTTGAAATAAATTTTAGTAACTAAAACATATTTAATACTATTTGAATTTATACTTTAAACAGAATAATTTTTTATAATGTTTTTTCCCACAAATATGACAAATTTTATGCAGTTATATTATGGAATAAAAAGGATGTAAAAATGGTTTTTTTTTTTTTTTTTGAGGAAGTATTAATGGATATCGATGAATACTCACCAATATAAAAAAATGTAGATAATTTTGTAAACAAGTACCCAATGGATAATAGAACGAGGTCAGACGAATTTTTTTTATCTAGGACAGGTGGCGAATAATTGCTACTTGTAATTGTCTTGCTAATTATATCTCAGAATATATCGACTACTAAATTGGCTCTAAAGGGTTTGGAATAGGACTTGACATGGTGTTTGCATAAAGGAATCAACCAGAGGGATAAAGCTTTGTTTTGTTGTATTATTGCTGTATATGCAGTTTTTTTTTCCTTCTAAAATTGTGTCTGTCATTTTTTTCCTATCACTTGGACTTCATTGGGTTAAATACCACATGATCACCTCGGCTAGTGTTATGAAAATCGGTTCGATCATTAAACCGATCGAGGTAGTGGGTCAATGGGTTAGTGATCCAACCGGTAGGTCATATTAAAAATTTAAAATTATATATATATCTATTATATATAAGTATATCACTAACATTACTTGAGTAAAAAAAGTTCATTCATTCTCCAAAATCCAAAATAATAATATTATTAATAACTATATAACTAATTTTAAAATTATATTATATATAAATATATAACTAATATTATTTGATTAAGAAAAATATAATAAAAAATTTAAAATAATAATTGAAGTATTAAAGTTGATAATATAAATAAAGTGTATTAATAAAAAAAGAAGTGTAAATAACAACTACTTAAATTAAAACACAAGTCTAGATTTAAAAAAAAATAGCCAGAAAGAATAAAGTAAGTAATAAAGGGGGTGCAAGGAGCAAATAAATTGGTGAATTTGGGGCCAAAATAAAAAACCCTACATATATAACTAACATATTCTTTTCTACCTCAACTTTTGTGCTTCTTCAGGGCGGCAACAAGTTAAAAAGCGCTCAAGCAGCAATTGCAAATGCTGCATTTTGGAAAAGATTTGCTCTAACTTCATGTCATGCACTAATGTGGATCTCACTGATTTCCTTTTCTTTTTCTCTTTTTCTTTCCCTTTCCTCCTCATCTTCATCAAAACTATACATGTTGCGCATTCCACGCCGTTGCCGTAAACTCATTTTTGTGCTTCTTCAGTGCTACTGCTGCTTATTCTCCATTGTTGTGCTGCGCATTCCGGTCTGGGTTTTGAAAACCGTCCGGTTTTGGCCGGTTTTGACCGAGTTTGACTAGGTCAATTGCATGATTGGTTCAATAACAAAACCGGATCGGTTATACTATCGGTTCCTGGTCGGATCGGTCGGTCCGATCTGGTTTTAATAACTATGCCTCAACCTAATTAGGTTTGCGTCAAACATGACTACATCATTTGGATCTCATTAGGCTTCAATGGGCTAACTCAAACATCACTTTACCAATATGCTTCATTAGGCTTGGGTCAAACACCATTGAATCACTTAGGCTTCATTGAACCTGTTGGGGATAAACATCACTTGACCACTCAAGCTTTGTTGTGCCTTAGGTTTCTTGATACGAGGTAAAGTTGTAAAAACCTATAGTGTTTGAAGAGGCAAGGACTAAACAATACTTTCTTAGAGCCTAAAGAGGCTTCATTGATAAAGAATACTTATGGGATTTACCGAAAGAAGCAAAATATAAAAGAATGCTTGTTTAAGGTTAGAACAAACTTGGAGAGAAGACTAATTGTAACAATATGAAACTTAGTTTCCTATAACTATGTGGTTTGGTGAAATACTTGGTATTTTACTAAGGACTAGACATAGTCTCTAAATCATGTGTACCAAAAAACCCAATAATACTCAAAAGCACTTATTCCCAAAGATAGATATTTCAGAAAGGCAATCACTCTATGAAAATTTAAGAAAGATAGATACAAAGAGGTGATTTATGGAGAATGACAACACCCAAGGTTATCAATGGCACATATCAATGGAGAAGACTCCATGAACAAACAAAAGCTAAGAGCATGAACGGGATAACCCCTACATACCTTAAGATCCACTCACAATATGAAGGAAAAGGAAGGTTGTAACACCCCAATTGAATCACACATGAATGAGAGAGATCTAGAGATTGTGCAGGTATGAGACTATACAATTAAGGATGACTTAAAGGAATTAATTGATACTACCTAAACCAACAAGATGCATATACTTTTTTGTAGCCTAGCACATAAGAATTTCACAGTTAAGCGTGTTTGACTTAGAATAATTATGGGTTGGGTGACCTTCTAGGAAGTTTCTCAGAAAATGTGAGTGAGGACAAAACATGCTGAAAAATCTTGTTTTGGTTTGTGGGGTTAGTCATTGATCCTGGAAGCAGGCAGAACTGATTTTTGAGGTCTCGAAAATGGCTACCTACAGAGAGTTCTGACCGGTGGATGACCGACAAGGATGTTGAGTGAAGTGCTACGACGTGAAATGTCATAGTATGAGAGCCATTGAGAAGATGAAAATTAGGAATGTTACAGAGGTATGGGAACCTAGAATAAAGATCCAAGACAAGAACAAGCCTCCAAGCCAACACTGAACAAATGTTGTCCTCCCTCGCTGATGAACTTCTCGGCCAGACCAAAAATGGCCTCCCTCTCTCTTGTTTTCTATTTTATGCACATGGTACTTACAATGCTAGGTGGTTTGGTCTAAGAGACAATGGGGGATTTGATGTCTATTGGTTCATGGGGTGCCTTGGCTAGTCGTGGAAGTCATGCCTTCTTTGGGTATTTTTGCTTTTGAAAAACTTGCTACAGATTGTTTAAGTAGGATTATGTATAAATGGTAAACTTGTTTTTACCACAATTAGTTATCTCTAGCTAATTAACAAAGATTATCATGCTAATCACCTAGGTTATTTTATAATTTGAATTAATCCTGTTCAGTGTTAACTTACACACTATAACCTTATAAAGTGCAAATTTGCATGTGTAAGTTCACACTATATAATTTCTACATGGTCCAATTTGTCCTTAATTAAATACCAATTTTTAATATATGATGGCCACACAAAATCAATCACACAAATAATTAAATGAGATTTAACTCAAGATTAATTATCTTAGAAAAAAAGCAAAATTAAATTGTGTCTAAACAATGTAAGTTTACAAAGTGTAAAGCCTTTAATTAAAATTCCACTGAAACTTATCACACGAAATAACATACATATAATTCAAAATTTTCTTAATCATTTTTCTTAAATTTTCATTACAATTAATTTCAATACAAATTAAGTTTTCACAAAGGAAACTAACATAGTATTTATTTATAGTCTGAATTGTAAATTTTTAGGGTGCTACGAATAACGCTCATTTAAGATGCATCCCATTCCACTAACTCGGCTCAGTCCAAAGCCAATTTTGGTAAATTTAAATTTAAGTTTCAAAAATTAGATCCAATGTACTAGAAGGATGAATTTGGGTTACACTCCAAAGTCCTGCTAACCTATGTCCAATATTCTTATAAAATTTATGCTAATAAGACTTCTTTACTTAATTTATAACATGTTGCATCAGATGATAAGCTGTCTATATTTTATATTATTTGTTTCTAAGTATATATTATAAATTGTACCGTAGTTTTAGTTTTATGCTTTAATTCCATGATTTATACATTTGTCATGTTAAAATTTATATATTATGTCAACAAATTAAGTTGACACAATCTCCTTTCATATATTATTATGTCTTAATTGTATTATTTTTTACTCCAGGCAAAGAACCTTACCATAATTTTAAGTCATATAAGAATTAAGCTAAACTCATCATGTGAACACTTTGCATATGTAATGTTGAATTTTCAAAACTCAATAATTGTTAGTTATTCAATTTAATAAAAAAGTAATATATATTAAATTTCACAAAAAGAACAAATTTTGGTTATTGAATCCAAAAATGCATTTTATTGTGTGACAATTACATTGAACCAATCTTTAACATATAACTTATCTGCATATTAGATTGATTTAGATGACGTTTGTTTCATAGAATCTTCATGAATTTTCTAGAATATACATTCTCATGTTTGCTACTAGTTTTTAATAAATATTACCACGTATTATTGATTCCATGTGAATGTTATAATTTCTTTTTTTATCATGTTTTCTTACACATTCCCATTAGGAAGAGTAGGAAAGTGATGATCTGATGAGAATATGAAAATTTATTGTTTTAAATTGTTTTAAATTTTAAAAATTATTTTCAGAAATATTAAAATGTAAAAACACTCCAGGAAAATGATATTCCCATGTCATCTAAGACCAGCTCGTTAACGGCTCAACCAGATCATTTTGGGTTTACAAATGCTTTGTACAAAACTTTCAATCTCCTTTCATCTTCATTAACTACAAATTGTTTTTCTTTCCCCTCGAAAAAAGAGAAGAATAGTACGCTCTTATTCAACTTTAACCTAAGCGAACAAAGAAAATCAAAAGGGAAAAGAATGTTACTTTTTTTTTTTCTCTGCCAAAAATACTTCATTAATAAGACTAGGTACAAGAAATACCCAGCCAATTAACAGCAGTAGGCATCAATTACAAATAATAACCCCCAGCGATGGTTACACTAATAAATCATAACCAACCTATCGGCCCCCATAAAGAAAACGACTTGCAGTAATGTAATTAATTACAAACACCCACCACCTATCACAGCATAAATGCACACAATTAATTGTCTCCGCCCACGTAATGATTTTATGAACATTAAACTGGCGACACCAAATAGACAAAGCAAAGTCGATAGTTTTATGAACATCTAGTACAGTGAGGATCATATGAAATCAAAACATTACTACAACCCTAATGCACATTTCCGAACATCAGAAGTAAAATAAAAACCAAAGTCCCTCAATTGCGACAAATCCTAGCTGTTGGCATGGTGACACAAATTGGGGCATACTTTTTCTTGGCTTCCGGGGTTCCTGGTTTAGGCTCATCTGCCGCTGCCATACCAGCAACAGAGCAAACAGCAGCCGCCGCCGCGGCGAACATCAAGTTCCTCCTTCCATTGCTACCATCCATGTCATAACTGACCTTTTCCGCTTCAACAGCTTTGGCAGCATTCACTACGAGTGATCTCCTCTGCGTCGCCACTGCCGACCGGTTAGTGACGGCTGGACTGCCAAGGATGGAAGCTGTCATGGTGAATGATGCCATTTTTGCAATGCAATCTGAAAACTGAACCCAAGAATGGAGAAAAGGATGAATATATGGAACGTAAAACACAAACTAGGGCATTGTGGTAGTAGGACCATGCAATCTTATCTCGTTCATGAAATGCCCAATAAGGTATTGCCACGTTGAATAATTGATAATATAATGGAGCCTAGTGGTCCTAGGGCGTTTGTAGATGCTTCATGAAACGCTAATCTGAAGGATCAGAAAAATGAGGATTGTATGTACTGGCTTTGACATTTCTGTTTCCTTTAAATAATGCCACGTTGATCTTATCTGATATAGAATAATACAAGCCACCCAACTTTCTTCTAAAGAGATTCTAACACATTAGATATTTCACCAAAATCAATAGTTAAAAAGTAAAAGCCACAAAAAATTGCAGTTTCCTAATTTTTACTTCAAATTTCTACATCGAATGGGTTACATCTCATCTCAATTGACTATAATAGACTACTGATCGATTTATATGACATCCTCTTCTCTTGTTCTATATGGTGGAGGCGGCAAACTGTGTTTGTTAGCAAAAAGATCTCCACGACCAGATTGTGGTTTCGCAACAGGTGAATCCAAGACAGAATCAGGAATTGCTACAAGGGTTTCTTCAAAAAATGATTTAATTGTCAGCATGGTTGAAAAATTCAGTTAGTATTTGAAGCAATGCAACGACAGAAGTATAAAAAGACAGTTACTGTAAACAAAGGAAAGAGATGATTTAAAATTATGCCACAAGATAACTAGACCAGTAAATGATATCTGCATAATACAGAGTTGACCAAACTAGTCCAGATGATAGAAGTACCTTATATAAAAGGGAAAGAAGGAACTAGGTATATCAGTACGTATACATCCCTAATTACCAGACACTGACAGAGGAATACATTTATCATTTTGCCTTGTTTTGGCCATGAACCCCACTCCACTAGCTCAGTATTTACAGGGATAATCTCTACATCTTTTTAATTCTGTATTTTGTTTTTGGCTCAATTTATTCCTATCTAAGTTAATCACTAATCTAAAATTGTAACTGATATCAAACATGGGGTCCCTAACAGAATTTTGTCCAAACATTTGGTTGAAAAATTTCAATGGAGAATAGTAGAGTACTGCATGACAGACAGTTAAAAGGATAAAGGGTTCCTTATGGATAGATCTGACATGGTTCCTCACCTCCATATAGTAAGAACAACAATTTATGTAACAAGAATTTATGTGTATATATATATATATATATATATATATATATTAAATTATAGTCCTAAGTCATGCCTATATGCATGAGTTAACTAAAATTGTAAAAATTAATAAATTAATAACTAAAATTTGCTAATTAATTAAAAAAAAAACTACAACTGTTAGACAAACAATTGTTGAAATTGGAAGAATAACTAGTAACATGAAAGCTTTGTAATTTGTACCTCTGGATGAAGTGACCTTATGATTATTTATTCTAAAACTGTAGGACAATTTGCTAGATTATTGCTGAGATAGATTGTAAAACTCGATGACTATTATATGTTTTGAATTGTGACAGTTCTCTACTAATAGAGTTACTAAGATGCATATAAATAATTGTTGTTATTGTTTAATAATAAAACCGACAGAGTGTAAACTCTGACAAATTATATCTATGGTGTGTGAATTTACATTCTACAATATATGTATATTGTTATTCTATCTATATGCGTTGTGATTTTGATCCGGGGGTGTCCAACCCTCGACAAGTTGTTTGTTATGATTGTTAGATGATTGTAATTATAATCATTATGTTGTTCGATATATTTGTGTGACAAGTGATTTTTATCGCTTGAGGAGCCAAGATTGGTTCCACGAGAGTAGTACGTAGGTTTGAGTCTTGTCTCTTTCTCTTGTTTGTTTTGATGTATGAGATTGTTGATATCCGTGGCATGAGAGCTACACAGTGATGTAGTGACAAAAGTCAAGAGGACTGAATAAAGATAAGGAAGCGATGGTTCTATTCCATCCGCGAGAAGGTGAGATTGCATTGAGAAAGTGGATGATGGATAGAGATATCTAGGGTATAGTGGGTAGAGAGATTTGAAGAACCTAGGAGAATTAGTGAGTGGTGACTACCTGACATTTGATGCATTCGTTTTGCCCGGGGAACTCATAGGGTTCACTTTACTACTCTTGACAGGCTCCAAGACTTTGTTTTTTGAGTTGGGAGCTTGGGATTGTTGTACATTGTATCTGTATGTGGCGATCACTCTCGACTATCATCCACATAATTATATAAGACCATCAAGACATGGGAGGTTTGGCGGCAAAGGTTGGGCCCTACTATGTGACAAGTGTGCTAGTTATGCACTTAAAAGCTAGAGTGTTTTGTTTACCTAGGAAAACCATACGTAGTGGTTAAGTAGGTTGTATTTCCTTATTTGCTTGTTTGTGACAGTTTGAGGAGTGGAAGACTCACCCCTACAACCAACAACTTTCTGGTATCGATGACGTCGAGGACGTTGGTGCCCCATGTGAGCCTGACATAGTTCACAAAGGGAATAGGTATTGCCATGTGAGGTAACACATACTACATGTTATACATGCCACACCTACATACATGTGGTGCCAGAAGAATATATGGATGTGACGCCTGCTACTATAGACTATACTGTAACCTACTACATTTCGTATGAATTCACATATTCTTCAAAGCTTTGTTACTATGAAGACATTTGTCTGTACTTTGGACTTGAGGAGTCTCATCACAGCTTGGAGTTCAGGTTGACTTCGAAATGGTACAATGAACGGGGAAACGTTCTTATCTACCGTATGGAGCCAGCGAGCATAGCTGAAGTTATCGAGGATAAAGGAGACCATTTTGATTTGATGTCCAAGGAGATTAAGGAGTACAAAGAAGTATTGTGGCATTTAGAGCCTTCGTCCGAGGAGGAGTATGATGATCTTCCTAAGGACATGTCTTAGTTATAGTTCAGTAGTTCGAGTGGAAATATTTTGTTGTAGCAATTATGTATAACTTATTTCACTTACTTTGAGACACTTATGGGTTGTCTCCGTATTTATTTTTCTGTGGCACTGCTTATTTTACATTATTTATGCATAGAGACTACGTTATTTTATATACCTATACTTATTTAAGTCGATGTAAAGATTTATAGCTTTCCAAATGACGTGTTTTTAATATATATATATATATATATTATCAAATTGGTAGTAGAAATTAAAATTAGTGTACGTATTTCAAAATAAATTAAATAAAAAAATTCAAACAATATCTTTGATAGAGTAACAAATGCTAAGAACTTGACACTTTCCAACTTGTTAATAAAAGGAAAAGAAATTATGTAAGGTACAAGAGTTGATGAGAACAAAATAAATAAAGTAATAATTCAGGGATCAGTTATGCAAACTTTGATCCATTTGTAACACCTTAATATATATATATATATATTCATATTCAATGACAACTTCTGTTGTTAGTAATAACTTCTAATCTCATGACATTTTTCTGGATGCATCCATTGATAATAGAGTTTCTACACTTGTCTTATAACCAATTAATTTTCATATTATAATTTGTCCACACTTCACATGGCACATTTTGAAAATCACCTCAATATATGCATAACCATTTTTTTCTTCTAAAATATAATATAGAATCAATTAAAATCTAAGAACCTTTTATTTAGCTAACCTAATATGAAAATCTTACTTAGCTTGAGAACTTAAGTCTTAGTTAACCTTTCTTCTACTTTAGAATCCAAGGAAATTAAAAGATAAGTTTTCTCCCATCAAAGTGTGATTTTATAGCCTTTGCCTCTTTAATCTTTTTAGTTTATTTGCTTGATGTTTTGCTTCTTGGTCATTTAAATTTTTAAGCACCTCAAGATAAAAACTAAGTTAAAAAGATTGAGAATCTAATTAAGGTTTAAAGGGATTGTAGAACTCACTTTTTCCCTCAAGGATTTTCATTTAAGTTTATTTGCTATTTATAGGTAGCATAGTGATTAAAGCTAGCGAATGTATTGGGAGACCATCATTAGGCAACAGGTTGACATATAAGTGCCCCTTCCTTGGTTCATTATACTTGGAGTTGGTCTTTGCAAGTGGGCCTTGCCTTCAATATGTTTGTGCATTGGTTCTTCAATCATGATTTGTTGGACTGGATTCTTAGTTCATTTGACTTGTTTATGTGATTATATAAGTTTAGAGATATAAGATAAATTGGATGGTGGTCAAAGGAAAAAGAAAAAAAGAGAAAAATCGTGAGTGTGATTTTCTCTATTAACAAAATTAATATTTGTTGATACCAAAAGATTGAGATAAGTTCATTAAGATTTTGGTCACTAACCTACATTTTCAAAAATGTAATTATTTTATAATTAAAAAAGCAAAGACAAACTCATGGCTCTATCAAGGTTTTATGTTTTTTGTTTTTTTATTGTAGGTTTAGGATTGCTAATTTGATAGTTTTGAGTGTGTGTCTGATTTACCATTGTTTATTTGTTGAGCACTATTTTAATACTCTTTTTTAGCATCATTTTTACTTGTACAAGTGTTTGACATTTTTCAATGAATGAGTTATTGACTAAAAACATACAAATTTTTAAGGCTTCATTAAGAAAGGTTTCTTATTTTTAAGTTTCGGTACATACTACAAATACAAGTTCAGGATCCAATTGAAACAAAATAAAAGAAGTTCAAGAACCTAACTAAAACTTTGATAAAATTTCAATGACTAGCAAAATTATTAAACCTATTTTCTATAACAAAAATATTCATTTTATAATTTTTTTTCCTTATAACAACAACATCAAAACAGGCCGAACGCAAACGACCCATTTCCCCGAATGCCCAATGCTATGACCCGGATAATATTATCGTTACCTTAACCGAAACATGTGGCAAAGGATAACTACCTCAACCACACCCAAACCTCTCTCTCAAAACACTCATCACACTCACACAATAACCATAACCATAACCATACCATACCACAGCCATGGCCACTCTAAGCTTCAATCCTGTTAGAATAAAATCCCCAACGTTCAAAAATTCCAAACTCACCACTCCATCAAAACCCATCACAATCCCATGCACCACTCCCTCCAACAGCCACCCCAAACTGCTCCACTTCCGACCCCGTTCGGTGTCCGAAAGCACCCAGAAAGAAGCACCCGAATCGGTTCTCGGAAAAGAAGAAGAAGAAGAAGAAGATGACCCATCTGCGGAACTGAGCTACGTGGACCCAGAAACTGACCCTGAGAGCATCACTGACTGGGAGCTGGACTTCTGCTCCAGGCCCATTCTCGACGCTAGAGGGAAGAAGATTTGGGAGTTAGTTGTGTGCGACAAGACGCTGTCGTTGCAGTACACCAAGTATTTCCCTAACAATGTCATTAACAGCATTACGCTGAAGGATGCTATTGTTGCCGTTAGTGACCAGTTGGGTGTCCCGTTGCCCAGAAACATTCGTTTCTTTAGGTAATGCTTATTAGTGTTGTGTTGTTAGTAACAACAGAATAAACCATCAATTTAATTCATCAAGTATCATCTTATCTCCTAAGTAGTCAGTATTTAATATCCACCAATCTAGTCGCTGGATGGTAG
The DNA here is from genome assembly GCA_007407185.1 of Glycine tomentella. NCBI lineage: Eukaryota > Viridiplantae > Streptophyta > Magnoliopsida > Fabales > Fabaceae > Glycine > Glycine tomentella. The sequence goes on from PYAF01005598.1 coordinate 660,212, forward strand.
ATAGGTGGGTTCCTTAAACATGCTCAGAGGGTTTGATCTCTTGGTCGTGTGTATGGAAAATACTTTGTTGGGAGAGGACTCAGAGGCAAAACCCACTTCGGTGATCTCTATGCCTCACGGGATTAATCTTTATATTGTTAAATTTTACTAACATTGAGGGACTAATTTGAAGAATTTTTCAATACTTGAGAGACTATGTAGCATGATTTCTAATACTTTAGGGACTAGAACTACTTATATAATTTCATTAGTTTAAGGAATACTTAGGAAAGAGGGTGATACTTCAGGACCAAATTGATGTTTTATTTGTTGGTAACGTGTTGGACCAATGTTGGTTAAGTGTTTTGCTGCTTTATAGGTCGCAGATGCAGACAATTATTACAAATGCGTGTAAGGAGCTTCGCATAAGGCCTGTTCCTAGTAAACGGGTATGTATGGAAAAATTACTTTACGGTCTAGAACCACATGTGTCCATGCTCTCGGCTAATCTCTACGTGACACACGGCCGAGTTTTATTAACTTTTTCTCGTAAATTGAGAAACTTGTACAAGATTGACTAGGACTATAGAGACATGGTGGTCCCTGACCAATGACCATACCATAATCTTTTTGTATGTATGGTTTCAAATTCAACTTTTACTGTGGAGGCTGTGAAATTTCATTGCTTATGATTTTTTTAGTTGGTTTGGTTTGATGAATGAAACCTTATTTTTCAATGAACATGGGAATACCTTAACTTGTCTGTAAGGTGAAGGTGCTGATAATAGGTTTCATACCACGGAATGTGACATATGAAAGGGAGGAGAAAGTAGTTGTTAGTGTTTGCTTTACACTTGAATCTAATGGTGAGTGGAACTGAATGAAAGGAAATGGAGTGGAATAAAATTTTCATTTTGTTATTAGGATATTTTTACGGTGGAACTGTGAAAAAAAAAAAAGAGGGGTTTCATTTAATTTCATATCTCAAATTGGAGGGGAAGAAAAAAAAAAGCTTAGAGAGGTATTGGATGGAATGAAATAGAATGGATTTCATTGAATTCTATTCCACTCCCTGATTTCCATCCTATTTTAAATAATCCAAACAATGGAACCTCGTACATTCCATCCATTTCCTTCAGTCCAAACATTTAAAGTTAGCGCATGTTAAAGCTTGGTTTGTTTCCCCTTGTTTCTTTTTCCATATTAATTTTTTGTTGATTATGGGACAGGCCAAAAAACATGTTATTGACTTAATCACTTTTGGTAGAGAAATAAACGTGAGGGGAACAACAAAGAGTCGACATTTACAACATGTTGACAACGGTTATTTTACTTTCGGATTCATGTTATATATATATTTCAATGTTTGATCCAAATAATTGCAAAGCGCGCACATTTATATTGGCATTCTATGTTATTTTATCAAACTGAACTGCACAGGGGTCATTTGATTTAGCATATATAGCTCTATAAAGACCTGAGTGCCTTCGGAAATTCCAATTTAACAATGAAGTAATAAGAGTTATGCAGCAGCTTTTAAATGTTTCAAGATGCACTTGGTTAGTTAGTTACACAAACTAAAAGATTGAGACTTAAGAATCTTTTGGTTACTCGATTGCCAGAACTGCTCGCACAAGGATCCCATTGCAGTGTCTCTAAAATGTTTCATGATGCTTTTTATTGTCTTCTCACTCCCGTTTGGTGATTGATAATTCATTTAAATTGTTCAAAATAGCCCAGTATGGTCTTAATGCAAGTTTTCCCATATTAATGGCACCCCTTGGATGGTATATGTAAGTTGAAATGCCTTTGTTACTTGCGTGCATAAAATGAGAAAATAGAATTTTCATGGTATATAGTTAGCATCATATTTTTAATGTAATGATTCACTGAGTTCAGATATCCATGTCAGAGGTGCCCCAGCAGATATTTTATGTGGTTCATCTGATCCTTTTTCAGTGCGTGTCAATAATTCTATGGCTAGAGGAGCGCTATGAGACCGTATATAAAAAACATCCTGGATTTAAAGAAGGATCCAAACCTCTTTTGGCACTTGATAATCCTTTTCCCACGGAACTTCCTGACATTCTTTATGGGGAAAGATGGGCATTTGTCCAATTACCTTACTCAGGTATAGAAGCAGAAACTTTCATGCAATTTGTTTCACTATTGCTTGATAAATGAATGATAGCATTCTCTTTCTCTCTCTTCTGATACTCAGGGTCTAAGGCACATGTTTTTCATTTTATTTATCAATGTTGTTACTTTGCTTATACTATTTTAAACTTTAGGTACTAGCAAAGTTACATAGATTATATTGGTCTCATCCCTCGATTTTTCTAGTACATGATGATTAACATGTATGTTTAATGCTTTAAATTTTTCTCCTAGGATATACCTCTAACTTTCAATAACCTATTTTAAAGCTGTTCGAGAAGAGATATCGACCTTTGAGAGAGGAGTTTGTGGTTCTGGGCTAGATCTTGATTTATTGGGTCTTGACATTGATGACAAGACATTGATCCCAGGACTGTCTGTTGCGTCTTCTAATGCTACAGCATTGGCAGGTACAGACCTTCAATTTTTTCATAAATTCTTCTTATATATTTCATCTTGTATTCCTCACAACAGACTCTTCGTATGATTCATTAAGAACTGCCTAGGTTTAAAATGCTTTGATGAATGAAGTCAGTTATTTAAAGAGTTAGTGACAATCTGTCTGATCTCGTATCAAGCAATTTGATATGCTACCAATATATGTTGCAAGATACCATTAAGGTCTTGTTTTGAATAAGCTCCTCATATGTTAAAATCAACTTATGTACTTCTACTGTTATCGAAGCCCTCTCATCTAACTTCTCCAAAAGCTAATGTGCATAAGTATTTATGAAGAAGTGTATTCAATCTAGGTCATAGATTTCCTCTACTTGAGTAACGATGCATATATAGGTCCATATTAAAGCCATATACAAGAAGGTTGTTGAATAATTAAAACCTGTCTTGACTCTAGAACTCAAACAGTATGCAACAGCACAGAACTGCAAATACTGATGATGTTACCATACACTTTAAATGCACTGGAGTATATCCAGTTTTACAAATATATTGAACAATTTGCTAGCTAAGCAAAAATATGGTCCTCACATATACTGTAATTAGAGTTCAGAGCATAGTTTGGTCAATCAACATGTCGACAAAAAATCTGGATTGGGGTCCTTAGTAAGATATGTGGACAACTAAGACTAAGGTAGTGTTTAGCCTAACTTTTTTGGCCTTTTCTCCTTAAATGTAAAACCTCCTCTAGTTAGCTTCTATTATGCTTTTGGGGCTTTTTTTCATTAGAAAGAGCTATTTTTAATTTTTAAGAGCTTTCTAGAATTAGATTTGACTAAACTCCTATTAAAGAGAAGTAAAGCCTAAGAAAGGTAACTGATTCGTAAAAATAGTGCTCGTAGAAAGGTAAGTGTATCATATGCAATAGTAATAGTGGATTAAAAGTTCGGTTATCGAATCCTAGAGACCAATTGAATTTCCAAATAATCAAAATTATTAAACTAAACAGTTGAGATGATTAAAAAGAAGATTTAAGTATTTTTGTTGTTTTTGGTTTTTTAAAAGAAAACAAATAAACGATTGCAAAAGAGAGATTTAAGTGATAGTAAAACGACCAGGAATTATGATTCACTAGTATTAGTTTTCCCCTAATCTCAATTCTAATGAAGTTCTCCTATAGTTAATTGTTGATTTTCAAAGTCAACCAAAATCTATGATCAAAGATTAACAAATCTATCAGAGATTATCCAAACAGTTTAATCATGCAATTTGGTATAAAACATTCTAGGTCTACCAAATATACGTAGATGATCACCACAATACATTCGATTAAGCATATGATTGATCAATTTCCAATTAAACAATAAGGAAAGGGTAAAAAATTAATTAACATAAAAACATTGAGGAATTTCATTAAGAACAGAGATAGGGGTACAATTAGACAGTTACATTATAATTCCTGGACAAGGGTGACTAGCCGCTCTTGGTCAAAGCAAAATTAGAAAGTTTATAAGAAATTAGCTTAGATATACCACAAGGGAACAACAATGATCATGATCTATCCTTGGAGTGTTGCCTTTGTCTTACAATCCTCAAAAGTGTTTTCTAATTCAAAAAATATGATAAAATTTTCTTTTTACAGATTTTAAAACCTTTATTTATAGCTTCCTAAGATAACATACTCATCTGAAGTGCACTACGATCGTGGTAAACTCTACCATGACCATTTTCTGAAACTTTTGATGTTGAAGCTCTAGGGCGTGATCAATTGATTATGGTCGTCATGATTTGACTATGGTCGTAGTGAGTTGATTACAATTGTCGTCGGAATGCTGATGTTTTTTGCAGAGGGGCGTTGACATCTCACCATGGCCATTATGCTCACCACGACCATGTTGGATGCACTAAGACTGTGGTCAAATCTTCATGTAAAAGTGCAAATTTTCACTCTTTTTCACTTAATTGAGCGGCTATACTTTTGCCAGACAAAATCAACACCCACACGTGTTTTTTCACAAAAATACATACAAATGACACAAAAACTCACAAAATATCACCCCAAAAATGGTTTATTAGTAACTTAATAGATTTTGTATATTTGATGTTAACTTAGTGGATATTCTTACATATGAATGGATAGCATGCCAATTTGGTTCTCCAAGGAATTGAAACCTAAATGCCTGGTTTATCTGCTACTATTGTAAGTTTTTTGCTATCTTGATGCTGAAAAACTTTTGCATACTTGATGACTTGATGTGCTATATCATCACTTGCATGTCTTTTATAATTGTAAATATCTTTTATTCAGGAAACTTGTTTTCAAATTTCTGAAAAGTCTCACAATTTATTGTTGGTGACAGCTTTGATAAATGGATTGGAGGTTTGCGCGGTGGAAGCGGATACTGCTCGTGCTCGCCTGATTCTTTCTACTGGAATTTCCACTCGGTATATATATTCCACCTATAAGAAAACTCCTGAGACAACTAGTGAAGCTGAAGCCTGGGAAGCTGCTAAGAAAGCTTGTGGAGGTTTGCATTTCCTTGCAGTCCAACCAGACTTGGATTCTGAAGATTGTGTTGGCTTCTTTCTTTTACTAGACTTGCCATTTCCACCTGTATGATCGTACAACTTATCATGATTGAGTTGAATCTTCACTGAACAATAATATTATAATAGAGAATATTAGATTACTGAGGTTTTTCTTTGACCCCAAAAATCATATTATACCCGAAGGGACCACCTCATTTTTTGCAATTACCTTTCACAACCTTTTACTAAATTATAACATTGCTCTTGTTAAGCTTGGAGAATATCCAACCAATTAAAGTTTAATATTAAAAAAAGGAAGGTAAGGTCAACTTATTATTGAGTTATTTTGCTTTTTTTCTTTTCCAAATCATTTATTATTCAAAGCATATATATCAAATATTGGACTCTTTTCACTTCAACGTAGTTGTTGCATTAGTAGGCTGACAATTATTTAATACACTGTTATTTTCTTGGTACACCCTATTGGAAATAATAAAGGACCTGGATGGACATTTTTACCCTTGATTAGTTCTAGTCTGAGGTTCCCAGCGTCGCAGCACCCCATTCAGTTTTGCTCCTTTCTTAATCTTGCCCCAATTCTCCATAGTAACCCTAATGTTAACACACCCATTCTCCCTTCTGTTTGTTTTGCGCATCGCACCCCAAAGGCCATTGAAGCGTGATCTACGTTGATATTAAAGAGCCATGCCTCTGCAACCTTCCCCATTGAAGTCACCACGACAAGTGAATGTTTGGTTAGCTCGCAACCTTCATTGTAATGTTATAGATTAAGCAATTAGTAATGCAAATACATTACATATTGGTCAATCCGTAATGCATTGGTTATCTCCAAAAATTATTACTTCCTCTATCTCTATTTATAATTTATAAGAATAAGATATAGTTGACTAAATTACGCTTATTAAAAAAAATAATTAAATTAGGTATTATCAAAATTTATCTTTAATCGTAATGTTTTTTCAAATTTGTAGTTAACCTTAGTGGGAACTTATTCATCTTCTCCAATATTCATATGAGAGAAAAAGTGACAATTTAAAATAGCATAGTTATAGATTAAAACAAATAAGGATATTTTAGTAAAACAAAAATTAATCCACAAGAGAGATGAAATGAAGTCTTATAATAAAGATAAAAAATTGTTGACTATGTCTTATAGATAAGGACGGAGAGAGTAATAATTTTTTAAAATAAATTTACAATAATTAAAATAACCTTGGATCACAATGTATATATTTTTTTTATAGAAATTTAAAATAAAATGTATATGGTAAAAATATTTCTACTATTTATTACAAATTTTATTATAATGTTATATTTAAAGTTTTTATTTGTTCTAAATTTTAATTATATGGAAAAGTATTTGTCTTGAATATTGCACAAGCTAAACTAAAATACTAGTTATGGATAATGACTAATGACTTTCCTTTAGAATTAAAAGCTTAAATTCTGAGTATGACTAAATTAATGTCTAGTTTTTCAAAGAAAAATCTTTTTTAAAGCACCTAAATCATTGCTACTACCACATTGTCATTGTCATTATTGTCACCACAATTACCAATATCATTTTTGTCATCGTCACTATCACTAACGTTGTCACAACCACTACCACCACCATCACTAACGTCGTCGCAACCACTACCCCCACCACTGGCTGTCGACACCAACACCTTTACCGCCACCACCATTGCCACCGATACTACTAACATTATGACTACCACCGTCGTCGCCACAACCATTTCTACTGCCACCTCTATCGCCACTATAATCGCAACACCACTTGTATCTCTATCATCATCGCTACTGACACTACTACCATCATTATCACCATTGTCATCACCGCACACAAAAATACTCTTAAACTAATTTTATTATAATATGAAACTTTCAAAATGAGTTTATTTTGAAACTAAACATGTTTTAAAAATTATTTTTAAAATTTTTTGAAACTAAAATTTAAAATTGATTGTTATTTTAAAAAATTTCATAACTCAAACAAAATAAGACTTAAGTGAGTTGGGTTAAAAGAAAAACGAAACAATTAATTTTTCATCTTTTTAAATGTGGATTAAAAAAAGATCCTGGAAACCAAATTACTACCGAGCTCATATAGATATTTTTTAAAAAACAAATTATCTTAAAAATGAAGAAGAAATATAAACCTTGTTAAATTGAAATAGTCACAATTAACTAAATGATACACAGAAAATTACCAAGACACAGATTGTGTTCGTCACGTAACACAGAAAATTACCAAGACACATATTGTGTTCGTCACGTAATTTCCCTAGATGATAATCATGGTTTTTCATTTAAAGATAGTATCCACATTTGAAAATTAGAAAATTTGAAAGCTAGCTAATCATCTCATATTGTATTATTATTACAAGATTGTTTTTATCTTAATTGTAACAATAATACAATATGTTTTTATCTTAAGCAAATTTTGTTTTTATCTTTCCCACGGATAAAAAACAATCTCATTTGTAATAATAAATAAAACTCAAAGCTCATATTCGAATTAATGACGGAGTCTTAATAGATTGGGATTATGTTTCAGGAAATATTTTTATTTATTTATAAGAATATATTTCTTTTTTTATACTCATAAAATAAATATATAAATTTTCGACTTTCTAATAATTTAGTTATAATCTATACTTACAACCAGTGTTATTAAACCCGGTTCGACCCGGCCGACCCGACTGGTTGGACTGTGAACCATTGCTATATTCAGGCCGGGTTGGACATTTAATCGGCCATGCATAAGGCTAGATTTGGCACGGTGGAACCCAGCCGGTTTTGTACGAACCCAGAAACCTGGCCAGTTATTGGAACCCGGACCGGGTGGTGCGTGAAATCTCTACTTTCAGAGTTTTCAGTCTTTCACCCTCAAACCTCAGTGACTTGGTCGCGCTCGCGCCTCACCCTCACGCATTCCTCGATTCCTTGACGCAGCTCGTTTTGTTGGTCGTCATCGTGCCTTGACGCAGAAGCTCATCGTCGTGCCTTTAAGCCGTCGCGTCATTGTCTTCTTCGTTCTCTCCTTCACTGCCGTCGTCATTTGTCATCTTTGTTCTCTCCTTCACGCAGAAGGTCGTCCACATCGATAAGGAGTAGAGCAACGTTTAGTGATGAAGGGATGACTCATTTTGAGAGAGAAAGAGGAGGGGCACATTTTGAGAGAGAAAGAAAAGGGGTCTAGTTTTAATTTATTTAGTTGCTATTTACACTCTCTTTTATTATTAATACACTTTATTTTTGTTATCAACTTTAATATTTCAATTGTTATTTTGGATTTTTGAGTATGAAATTATGGATGGACTTTTCTTAATTAAATAATGTTACTTATATATTATATATTATATGTATATAGAATATAGTTTTGAATTTTTTAATATAGTTAGGTAAAATCGGATCAATTACTGGTCCATCGGTTGAATCATTGACTCATACCTCAACTGGATCAATGACCGAAGTGGATTTTATAACACTACTTACCACTCCACTTTTTTTTTTTTTTTTTACTTCCTCTTCAAAATTAGAGATGTATCTCTTTCTGTTTCAGTCTATCATTAATAGAGTATTTAAAAGCAAAATCTCCACAATCTATAACCAATATTTCAAATTTAATTTTTTTTTATTCCCAATTTGTTTTTATCCGTTATTGTTATCTTAAATTTTAAACCCCAAAACCGAAACTTGGGTTCTACGTTCTCAATATTTGCCCTTCTTCTTCCTCAATCAACAACCACACCACCCACCAACCAACCAACAAACGTTCTTTGTGTCTTTCTTGATTAGTTTCTTCTTGTTAATTCCATGGACGAATACCACTGTTGTGCATACCCGCACATCTCCGCCTCCGATTTCACGTCAGAAACTCCATTTTGTTCTGATGATCAACGCTTCAGTGTAGAGGTTGCGTACACGAACATGTATGTTTTGAATGCCCGCGAATTCGAAACTTCTGACAGTACCGCTCATCACAAGTTTTCAAACATCTCAAAGGACGAAATAATGCAAGAAACAACGATTGTGTCTTGGCTTTCCAGCATGGGTGTCCCTAGCAACGCTCACAGGTCTGTCTTTTTTTTTTTATCGGGGATCGAACCCGTCACCTTTTTTCTCTTTCTTTTCTTTCTTAACCATCTAATTCATCTTATATCTCTAACACTCGCAGGTGTGTGGTGGCAAAGGTGTTACAATGTGCGCGTGGCATGGCTAGTGATAGGATTCCCACAAAGGTTCTATCTATGCGTGTGGATGTGACTATCACTCAACCCAGTGATGAGTTTGAAGACGAAGACGATGAAGAGAATGAAGATGAAGATCATGGGTTGGTGTGGGCCGCTAGAAAGTCCCAACACGTTGAGGGGTTGGAGATGGTTGAAGAACAAGGAGGGTCTAAAAGGTGTGTGATTTGTCTCGAGGATTTTCTTGTTGGTGTTCGCATGCCTTGTTTGCACATGTTTCATCAAAACTGCATCGGTGGGTGGTTGCAAATAGGCAATTCTTGCCCCTTGTGTCGGTTTAAGATGCCTCCTCAAATGGGATGATTCGTGTTAATGATATCTCTATCCATTGTGATCGATACAATGATTCACAAGAATTGAACTTCACAAGTATCGATTCTAACAATTGTACTTTTCTCTTTTTGGTTTCAGTGGGTACTTATATTAAATCTATGCTTTTTTTAATATTCATGTCACCTAGGTTTGTGAATACATTTGATCAACTGTGATTATATTGTAACTTTTAAACTCCCATGGTAAAGTACTAGCTATTAGGTTCTGTTTAGTAGTGGAGAATTTAAATAATTTTGTATTCAAATATTATTGTCGTTGCTAGTAAATGGAAGCTTACTCTAGCAGAAAAAAAAATTCCTTTCATCTAACGATATTGAATAGTGTGTCTCTATAAATTTCTTCCTTTAAGAAGCAATGAAGTGTGCCACAATTTTTAAGCAAAAATACAAATACGTCCTTAATAGGATAATTTAATTACAATTGTGATATTTTAATGGGAGGATTATTAAGATATGTGATTCAAGAAAGGGAATGATGTAAAACTAACATGGGAAATTAGAGCTGTACTAGGCCCAATTGGATTTTTCAAGTATCAAAGTGCTAAATGCAAAAACTATAGAATTTACTAGTTCTAGACTAATGAAAGGAGGAAAGAAGAAAAATATAAACACATTCGTGGCCTTGATTAATGTTATTTCATTATCTTTTGCTAATAAAAGGAAAGAAAATAGAATATCTTGAAAATTTTGGATCTGTGTTGTTGGATTTGGAAGAATTATAAAATATATGAAATGGATCTAAACAAAATGGGCCCTATAAGGCTCAAATGAGAGAAAATAAAGAAAAAGGCAAAACAGATTTTTAGACTCACTGTGCCAAAATTCATTTGGTTAATGTTATTATTATTCAGTAAAAGAAAGAAAAGGGTATACAAAAATGTGGCAAAAATAGAGTGGAAAAATCAAGAGCAATTATTCCTAAACCATTTGTTTGAACAAAAAGATTAAATAAAAGAAAGAAAAAATTGCATTGGGTGTTGTTGAGGAAAGAGTGAGAATAATTGTTTAAGGCAGATTTAAATATGTGTAGGGAATCATTTTTGTAAAGAATGCTTATGAGAATGCAGTAAATTAGTGATAGGGATGAAGTGGAGCATTTGTGATTTATCCATGTTTTCCGGTTCATAATTCACAACCCACATAAGCCTTGTTATCCTCATCAAAGTGCTCCTCTATTGTCTCCTGAAACAAAGATATGAATCACAGTCACTGGAAAAGCTTTGGTGACAATTAATTACTCATTAACAAAACAAAACCAAGAAGGAAAAAATGTTGTCCCTGGTCATCAAGGCTGTGAAGAACATGAAATTACAAAAGGCAAAGATAATCATCTAGAGAGAAAAAAAGAAAGAAAGAAGGAACAAGAAACTTTTTTGGCTTGTCAAAATGGCTTTCGGCTTGCCAATGATGGCCATGGAGCCAACTGTGTGTGGAGACAAGTTATACAACCACGAATTACTTCAGACATAATTGTTAGCTTTCTTTGTTTCCAACTGATTTAATTAGCAATGAAAGGAGATATAAGGTGGACTGGATGGTTAAGCAAAGAGGAAAAAGGTCGTATCCTTCTGTTAACAAAACTAACATTTGCCGATAAAAAAATTAGCAATGAAAAATGCAAGTTTTTTTTATGACATGATTTTTCATTTGTGCAGGTAGGACTAGTTGTGGGGAACATAGGATTTGTACGCAAAATTCAACCTAACGTTTGGATTTATCATTGATTTTGGAATGACTTGTTACATGTTTGCATTGGGGATAGAGATGGACCCTCATATGCTCTTTGCACGACCAAATAGGTATACTAAGGTTGCTGTTACAGGAGTTATATGCTCGTTAGTCGTTGCAGGTCTTTCAACCCGGTTTTTCGATACTTCCCAAATCAACATAGGCTAGTAGATTTCACCCTCACCCTGGCCACATTGGTTTCTAGCACAGACTCGCCGGTGCTGACACGTTTAATAACTCAGCTCAAAATAGGCAAGTCAGACATTGGGAAGCTTGTCATTGGAGAAGGGGTGCACTCATATTTTGTGTGCTGTTTGATCCTTTGCATTGGCTACATAATTCTGCCATTGCCAGAATTTTGCCACCATTTGCAAGACAAGATGGACATTAAGAAGTCCCTTAAAATGGGGTGTGCAGTGGTGGTGCAAGTAGTGTTCACTGCCAAGGCCTCACCAATCCTTATGAAGTGATTAGCAATGAAAACCCTGATGGTAGACCCATGAAAGGCCAGCACTTGATACTCTCACTTGCCTTCATGGTCTTAATGTGTGCCTCCACCACTATGTATTACTATAATCCTATCTTGAGTGCTTTTCTGGTAGGCCTTTGTGTTCCAAGGGAGGGTAGAGTTTCCAAATGGGTTATCACCAAAACCAACCATTTGTTGACCACTATTTTCTTTCCCATCTTTTTCTTGTGGATGGGGTATGAATCTAATTTCAGGATGTTTGATGCACGTAATTTTTTTACATGGATAAGACTTGTTTTGCTCTTGATAGTGGAAACAGCTGGAAAAGTTGGTGGAACAGTTATCTCTGGGGCCATGCTGGACTTTCACTAGCCCGAATCGGTTGCAATTGGAATGCTCCTTGTCACTAAGGGCCATTTGCAAATCTACTTAGCTATCAAAGTGGTGAGCAAAAACTTGTTTGGTCATTATAGCACACATTCTGGACTAACATGATCCTTGTGTGAAAAATTGCGAAATTTCAGTGTAACTTAGTGATTTCAATTACTTATATGCAAGTCAATGTCATAAAGCTTATCTATACATCATGTGTAAATTGATGTAGTCCCATGCTTCTAACAAAGAGAAAGGCATGGAGGAGACCGTTTCTCTATAATAACGCTAAGTACCGGGGTGTTTTTCTTTGTCAATTATATGAAATACACGTTATGAATCTGAAAACTTATGATAGGATCAGAACATTATGCATCTAATGCCAGAAGGCAGAACCTAATCATAGAAAATATATATTAAGTCTGTATTATGGTATATGTCACTGACATGATTGAATTCACTGATGAAATATCAGACACATTAGAGAAATTAGAGAAGGATGAAGGAGTGCACACGGCCACAGTACAAGACAAGGAAGTCATGGACATGAAAGACCAAGTAACCAACTCATTCCAAGCCTATGTGGTGGAGAATGAGGATGGCATTACACTCAAAAGAACCATGGCACTCTCAACAGTCACTAACATGCCACAAGACATTTGCATTTTAGCAGAGAACTTGATGATTGCCCTCATCATGTTGCCATTTCATAGGAGTCAGCGTGAGGATGGAAAATTGGATGGTGGTAATTCAGGGTTCAGATACGTGAACCGAAAGGTAATGTCTACAAAACTAGAACCTTAGTACATCTTTGATACTATTAAACCTTAATACATCTTTGTTAATATTAACAAATAACAAAAAGAAATGGAAGATTTTCTCAACTCTAGCATCCTTCTCACTGTGAAATATATTGTGCTACGGAATTACACAATATTTGAAGAACCTACTTCCAGAGAGGTTAATTTAAGAATACACTATTTTAAATTTGTATTTCATTTGTAACCTGCAGTTTGCATCTAGCTCCATTAACTTTGCAGCTTATATAGGCTCAAAAAGTACTAATAAGACAAAAGCTTGTTTGTAATTGCATTGCCATTAACAAAGTCTTTGGCCATTCATAAATTTCTAGAAAGATTACCTAATTTTCATAGTTTAAAACTTGAAGAGCCTCAATTTTTAACTGCGTACATTTCAAATAATAGAAATTAGTATTTATATCAATCAGATAATGGTTAAGTATGTTTTTAATCCTGGTGAATAGTGTTGGGTATGACTCATATTGTGTCTTCAGAAGAAAGGGTTAGGTATGGCTCATACATTTCGAGGCCTAGTACTGTTGTTGGCCTTGTGTTTTATTATTTGTAGTTTGGGCTTGGGCCCATGAATAACTACGGTGTTTAGGGTTTCTAAGTCTATATATTTTCTTGTAATCTGAGTACAATTGTATGAGTGTGTGAGAAAATATAGTGAATAGCTGGACGTAGCCCACATTAGGTGAACCAGGGTAAACTCTATATGTTATTTTCTTCTTCCCTTTTCTCTCTTTCTTCTATCTTGATTGTTGTGTGATTGCTCGATAACCAACAATTGGTATCAAGAGCTAGGTTTTGCGATTGGGGTTTCGCTGTTTTAGGATTTTCTTGACATTAAGAAACCTGCGAAATCAATCTGAAAGGGATGTTGACCGGCCAATCACGAATCGAGGTTGAAAAGTTTGGAGGAAAGGGTTTCGAGTTATGGAAACTGAAAATGGAGATCCTGCTTGTTGACAGAAAACTTTGGTACGTGATCAAAGATGCACCACCTGGGTCTAAAAGATCAAATAAGATGCAGACTTGGATCAAAAATGATCGAAAGGCATGAAGCCTGATTTAGTTATGCCTTGCTAACAACATTCTGGTGAACGTGACCTCCGATAAGACCGCGAAGGATCTCTGGACAAAGTTGGGCAGTTTCTATCAAAGCAAGTCACTCGTGAATAAGTTGTTCCTGCGAAGGATGTTGTACAATCTACGGATGTCTGAAGGTGATTCTCTTTCTGCACATTTAAATGAATTAACATTGTCTGTACACAACTCACATCTGTAGATGTCAACCTGGATGATGAAGATAAAGCAAGTACCTTGTTGTGTTCACTGCCAAACTCTTGGCAGCATATCATTATCTCTATTGGTACTGGTGTTAACACATTGTCCTTAGAGACCGTTGTTGCTGCCCTGTTATCTGAAGAAATGAGAAGTGTAGGTTTTGAAGGTATTGCTAATGAGGCTCTGTTTGCTAGAGGAAGGAATACTGATAAATCAAAATCAAGTTTCAAAGGAAATCTCGGAGAAGGTCAAAGTCTCGTGATAAATCCGAAGCAATGTGCCAGAAGTGCAAGCAAGTTGGGCACATAAGAAAGAATAACAGAAATAAAAGTGTGGGCCCTGAGAAACGGGATGAGTCATCATCTTCTGGTACAAAGAAGGATGATTATGATAGCGTGGGAGATCTATAGATAGTGTCAAATCCTCATAACGACTACAACGAGTGGATAATTGATATTGAAGCATCGTTCCATATGACACCTCACAGGGAGTGGTTCTACACTTATCAAACATGTTCTGGTGGTACAATGAGAATGGGAGATGACACGACCCCGGATATTGTGGGACGTGGGAAGGTAAGTCTAAATATGAAAGATGGTATAGTTAAGAATCTATCGCATGTAATGCACATTTCGGGTCTGACCAGAAACCTTATCTCCTTTGGAAGTATGGCAGATGCAGGTATAAATTTTAATAGTGATAAATATTCATGCAAACTGACTCGTGGAGCTATGGTAATTGCCAGAGGAGAGCGTCATGGCAAACTATGGAAACTGCTGGGTCACACAGTGTTCAGTGGTGATGGTTGTATATCTGAGCACGCGGAGGAAGATACTGCAATGCTATGGCACAGGAGGTTGGGTCACATTGGTGGGAAAGGTCTGGAGATTTTAACATCAAAGAAGTTGGTAGAAGGGATTCCGAGTTGTTCTATGGGCTTTGGGTTTATTGAACACTGTTTACATGGCAAGCAAAATCGGGTGTCTTTTGAGTCCATTGGAGGAAGAGCTGAAGAGATTCTTGATTTGATACACAGCGACATGTTTGGACCAACACCTGTAGCATCAAACGAAAAATCTAGGTATTATGTTTCTTTTACTGATGATTATTCTAGATATGTGTGGTTATATTTCTTACATAGCAAGAATGAGGTGTTCGAAAAATTCCAAAGAGTTCAAAGCATTGGTAGAAATTCAATTTGACAGAAAAATCAAAGTGCTGAGAACTGACAATAGTGGAGAGTTTTGTTCTGCAAAATTCGATCAGCTTTGTGTGGCTAGTGGTATTGTAAGGCAAAAGACAACGCCTTATTCACCTCAATAGAACGGGGTGGCAGAGAGGTTGAATCGGTCTCTCATTGAAAAGGCACGAAGCATGCTAAGTGGTGTAGGCTTGGTAGCTGAATTTTGGGCGGAGGCAGTTTCTATTGCTTGTTATTTGAAGAACAGGTCTCCTACATCGGCTTTGAAGGATAAAACTCTTTTTGAAGCATTGTTTAAAAGGAAGCCAAACATCTCTCATGTCAGAGTATTTGGTTGTGAAGCATATGTACACGTACCCAAGGAGAATAGAAGCAAGCTTGACAGTAAGTCTCAAAAGAGCTATTTTATTGGGTACAAGGATGGCATCAAAGGGTACAAGTTGTGGAACCGAGAAACTAAAAGTGTAACTTATAGCAGAGATGTTGTGTTCAGGGAAGAAAAGCTGAATCAGATTTTTCCAGAAGCTTCTGAAAAGCCTCAGACAGTAAAGTTTGATGTTCATAGCTCACAGGTTGGAGATCCTTTGTATCGAAAGTCTTTCTGGCGGGTGACGTCTATGCATGGAGGGCAGGTTGCGTGTGCTACAAGTGTTGCAGCAGTACAAGGTACTAGAGCAAGTAAACTCTAATGACCATCATTGAATACTTGTGGATGATAATTGCTTTCGCTCGAGGGGGAGACTACCATGTGGGAGAGATTCACACTTGAGGGGGAGATTGTTGGAGTACAAGTGTGAGGTAAAGTCTCACATCGGATAGAAATAGAAAAGTTGAGCACCATATAAGTGGGGAGAAGACCTATAAACCTAAGCCTTAAGATTTTGGGTTAAAGTGTAGTGTCTAGTTCACTTATATGGTTTGTTCATGACTCATTGGTGTATAAATCCTCGATATTTACCCCCCTCGATTTCTAACAAATAGGACAATATATTTTTCTTTAGTCCCTCATTTAGGAAAATATGTCAACTGTGGCCCTTGTCATTCACAAAAATCATTTCCTTTTGGTCCATTGCTTGTGAAATTAAGGACTACATATGACACATTTCTATAAATTAAGGATCAAATGAAGATGAATTATTTTTGAGAGAATAAAAAAGAGTAATGGACTAAAATTATATTTAACCCATCAAACAATCAATCAGGGTTAAGCAGTAAGTATTAGCAATATCTCTTACAATTAAATTGCTAGTGCTAAAACAAAAGCAAATTCTGTATATAATAACAAAATTATGTCAACTTTAATCACAATTGTCACACCCCAACACCACCGTGTGAAAGACAATATTTTACTAATATCATAGTTCCAATTTTTTTGGTATATGAAGTACCTGCTACACAACAAGCATTGGCTTTTTCAGTACATGTTAAAGAGATATTTTGTTGAACAGGTACTAAGAAGTGCCCCTTGTTCTGTTGGGATTCTAGTAGATAGAGGCATTGGATCAGTTGAACATATATCAAGATGTCAAGTAGCAGTAAATGTAGCAGTCATATTCATTGGTGGGAAAGATGATAGGGAAGCACTTGCCTACGCTGGCCACGTAGCGCGGCATCCACAAGTTAAGCTCACAGTAATAAGGTTCTTGGAAGATAGCAATGTAGAGCCCTCAACATTGTTCAGGATCATCCTTCGAGAGCAGGAGAAGGAGAAGCAGTTGGATGATGAATGCCTTACACAGTTCTACAAAAGGCATGTGATTGGAGGTCAGATTTCATACATGGAGAAGCATCTTGCAAATGCTTATGAGACCTTCTCCACTTTCAGATCATTTGAAGGGCAATACTCATTGGTTATTGTTGGAAGAGAAGGAGGAATAAACTCTATTTTGACAAGGGGAATGAAAGATTGGCAACAATGCCCAGAATTGGGACCAATAGGGGATGTTATTTCAGGATCAGACTTCTCTACAACTCTTTCTATTTTGATCATCCAACAATATAGACTTAAAGGAAAATAGATGGGTTAGATGAAGACTTCTCTATTATATAAGTGTTAGATGGATAAGTAGTGTAGAAGTAGATGATAATTGTAGCAAGGAAACAGATAATGCTAGAGTTAGTTAGGGAAAACTGTAAAGATAACATCATTTTAAGTTTCACCTAGAAGGAATATGACATCCAAGGCTTCTAGGTATTAAAGGGATTTGGGTAAGAGAATAATAGGTGGAAGATCCCTCTATGGTGAAGGCCAGTGTTATGGGGATTTTTAAGAGAAGCTTTGTTGAAGAGACTTATGGGAGACCCAATTTAGATGGAGTGGAATTCAAGAGTATTGGTAGAAAGGAAAATGGTATGATGAGTGTCATGTATAGTGAGGAGACCAAAGAAGCGATGTGAGAATATGGTGAGGATAAAAGTCCAAGACCAGATGGATATGATTCCAATTTTATCAAAAATTTATGGAAAATTCTGAAAAACAATATCCTTGAAAATATGCACGAGTTTTGGTTGTATGGGTAGTTTCCTAGATGGTCAAATCCATCCTTCTTAGCACTCATCCATCCCTAAAAAGGATAATCCTCAGGGCATGGAGAAATTCAAGCCTATATCCTTAATAGGGTGTATGTATAAGATTGTCTCCAAAGTGCTTGCAAAGAAGTTGAAAGTGGTGCTTGAAGGACTTATTGATGGTAAGCAAAGTGTTTTTTTTTGGGGGGGGGGGGGGGGGGGGG
>PYAF01005598.1:681680-692568 GCA_007407185.1 Glycine tomentella
TCAATTGATTTATAAAGAATTTTTATAATTAAATTTTAAGGTTTGAGATGAAACTTACTGTACATTACACAAAATTAATATCAATTCATTGTTAAGTGTTTGATATATAAAAGATGTAAAGAAATTGAAATTGAAAGATTAAATTAAAGCTATCAAGAAAAATAACAAATACTATTATGTAAATACAAAATATATTTTAATAGTCTTATGAGAAGGTGATTGTCAATTATGTGTTTATGTGTTTGTTAAACCTTTTGAAGTTATCAAAGATCTAGCTCAATTAGTTAATTTTTATTTGTTGTAAATTTCTTGTACATATGTGATTCCTACATATTAAAGGGATAAAAATTTCTTGTACCTATATTTGTTTCTCAAGAAGGGTAAAAAAAATGGTGAGGTTGTGAATTCGTCATCATGATCTGACCATTATTAATACTTTATGGGTTGTTTAGATGTCAATAATAGCATGGAAAGTTTTAAACATTGACAGATTCTTTTTTATCCAAACAAATGGAAGACAAATATTAAAGAATTTAAACATTGACAGATTTGATTCATAGAAATTGGAACTAAAAGGTATGACGTGAAATGCATATTGGGGAACATATCCAGCGAAAGTGTTGAACTGATGTTGAGACCTATGTAATCCTTAAACTTTAGTTCGATATTTTATTGTGAGATCTAAAATGGAATTATATTCGATAATTTCAGGGTGTTTTACTCGGCAAATAACAAATCTATTTCATTCATCATGAAAACATTATCCGAAAGCATATACAAATTAGTGCAACTCACTCATAACGTTCACAATATCACTTGGAAGTTAAAATCCACAATTAGGTTTCTACAAAGCACACACACCTTCCTTTCCTAGTCTTCTTCCTCCTCAAAATCAGAATAATCTTCATTAACATCAGAATCATTGTCACTCTCAGATTCACTCACTACATATGTCGTTTGCCTACGATTGGCCCTCTGGGGCCTAGCTCTTGCTGCTGGTGGTGCAATCTCAACCACCTCCTCTGTGACCTCCTCTGTGATGCTTGGAGAAGAGTTAGAACCAGCAGAACCACCAGACAAGTCTTCACTTACACTTTCATCTTTGTCAGCAGCAGCAACCCTTCCCAACACAGAACTGCTTTTCTTGTTAAATGGAGACGCCCTCATCTTCCTCACTTTCTTCTCTGGTGATATCCCTGTACTCTCCAACATATCAGTTATGAGTTTCTGACCCAATAACTGAGATTGCTTGCCACCTACGTTTCTCTTCCTGGCAGCAGCAGCAGGTGCCTTCTTGGCATTTTGAGCAGCAGGCTTTCTCCCTCCTTTCTTTTTCCCTGCTTCTGGGACAACTGGCTGCATGATTTCAAAGTCGTCGTCATCGTCGTCGTCCTCCTCAACATTGTGAACTTCATTATCACTATCTGAGTCGTCCAACACTATGGCACTTGACTTCTTTTTTGCAGCACCCCGTCTTTTTGGCGCCTCTTTCTTCTCAGCAGGTGCAGGAGGTTCTTCAGTTTCCATGCCTGTGGAAGTAAATGCTAACTTAAGCACTGATATGCATGCTATATGGGGAATTAATTGGAAGATTCAAAACTACAGTGGTCCAAAAATATTTACCCGCTGATATATCACTAGATGCTCCGAAGTTATATGCAGCTAGCCGTTCTTGAAGAGATAGAATTTCATCCTCGGCAACCTGATAACAAGCATAATATGACGAGAGTTAGAGCTCAACAACTTGCACCAAACATACTATACTTGGAAGAAGATTTGGCAACTGGCATACCGGCTGAGTATTCTTCTGGGTATTCTTAGAACCTGCTCTGCCTTTTGCTTTAGCGACTTCGGCAACATTCTCTAGTGAAATAGAGAAAAGTTATAGTCATGAAGATATAAAAAATTGGAAGATATACACATAATAGTAGCATAGTAAACATAATCCAGATTTCAGACTTACCGACTTCCATTGAAGAATTATCATTCTCTGGCTCAAAATTTTTGGCCTTCTTAGTATACTTCCGTGGTTGTGGTGGCTTCTTAGCTGCTTTTGTAAAAGCTTCTGAAACACCACGATTGGATGTCTTTCTATTTGCTTGACTTGATCTTTTCCGTTCCTCCTCAGCCTCTGTACTATCTATGTCCTGAAATACAAAAAACATAATTGTTAAAAGATAATAAATCATTATTCTAATATGACTGAAGATTCTGAAATTAAGTAATGTATCCTACATCAAGTATCTTCTCAAGCTCATCAAGATCCTTCAACCACAGAGACTTTGATGGTGTTGCCTTCAAAATCTCGAACTCCTTTTCTTTTTCAGCTTTCTCTGCTAGGAGCTTCTGAACAGCTTCGAGGGTCAAAGTTCCAATTGACATGGATAACAGATATTCATAGTCACCTCGTTTCGCTCCTTCAACACTTCCAGTTTCCTTCTCTCTAGTGTTGTTGTCATCTTCCTGCTCTTCTTCATCATTTGCCCCAGCAACTTGGGGTTCTGCAGATTTACCTTTCCTTGGCATGGGAGTGAAACCTTTCTGCTGCAGCTCAATCAACAATTCAGCTTTCTTCCTGTTGCTCACAATAATTTCTCCATTCACAACCCCTAATATAAACCTAACTTTGTTGTCCAATATCAGCAGAAGTCGTTCAAGGTTGTTCAGTACATGATTCTGCATGCATACCCAAATTGCATTTCAGTTCACACTTAGAGATTTGGAATCTAAAGACCTGGACCTGCCCATTACCAACACTAAACTCACCTTTCTTCTCTCATAATACTCCAGCCGAAGTGGGAAGAATTCTTCGAGAACTGCACAAGAAATAACATAAAACAGTGAGCGTGGGAAACATTTTATGTTAATCGATATTATTCAAAACTTCACACAATAAAGGTTGTACTTTGTTCTGGATTGTCATATTTCTTAATTTTTCCTTCCGCATCAAATAGATGCATGTTGCTTGTGCTTATAGAGGATGTCAGTTTAAACTTCTTTAGTAGACCCTCTTGCATGATGCCCACTATTTTTTCCAGCCTCATCCTGACTTCTATGTCCACAGTTGCATCATCACCGTTCTGCCTGAAATCCTGCAAAAAGAAAACTTACAAATGAAAATTTGACACAGGTTAATTTATTGTGCATATGGTGATGAAATGTTTTTAGGTCAGGTTATTACATCAATTAAAGGATCCTTGACATTAGGTGACCCATCAGTTATAGACTCAAGGAACTGCTTGTAATCTTGTGTCCATTTACGAATAGGCAGCTCAGTGATTCTGAAAGTCTGTTCATTTATTTCCTCCACTGAGCCATTGACTACGTATCCACCTTCCTTGGGGCTTCTCTCAATGGTTCCTTTGAATCCCTTGTACCATGGATCCATTGGCACCATTGTCTCCCCACTCAACAAACGCCTAACATTGGCAATGATGTCCCTTGGATTATAATTGGGAATGTAAGAACTCCAGCCTGTCCCAATTCCTTCACTACCATTGACAAGAACCAATGGTATGACTGGTATGTACCTGTTATAGGCCAAACAACAAAAATTTGAGGAAGTTCGGTACTCATACTAATCATAAACTAAAGAGTACTTCATAAAAACAAGGGTAAACAAAATACCAGTTTGGCTCGATACACCTCCCATCCTCATTCAAGTATTCAAGAAGCTTGTCGTCATCCTCATGGAAGATGCACCGAGTAATAGTGTTCAGTTCAGTGTAGATGTATCTAGCACTAGCATGATCCTTCCCTCCCTGTAAAAAGAGCAAATTACACGGTAAATACAAGTTACAAAGTAGGTTTTGAATCAAAATCTTATATACAGATTCGTCTCACCAGGTTACGAGTACCAAATTGCCCGTTTGGTTTAAGAAGATTGATGTTGTTGCTACCCACAAAATCCTGTGCCATATTAATAATTGTGCTAGCTAGACTTTGCTCACCATGGTGGTAAGCAGAGTGCTCAGACACGTAACCAATAAACTGGCCTACTTTAATTTCTTTGAACAACTTCTTCTTAAATGAGCAGAAAAGAATCTTCCTTTGACCAGGCTTGAGGCCATCGACCATAGAGGGAATGGATCTTTGAAGATCCGCCCTGGAGTACAATATAAGTTCTTTGTTAACAAAATCCCTGTAGTTTATATATTTGGCCATATGATCACGACAAGTGCCAGGCTGCAAGAACAGGGGTAAATATTTATTAGCAGATATTCCCTAGGTAAACACCTCACTCAAATAAAATGAATTTTGTCTGATAGGTAAACTTCACACCTCAAAATTACGAATCCAGATCTTCCTATCTTCAGCTTTTTTCTTACTGAATGCCATCTCAATTGCACCTCCATCTTGCTCATCATCCCAAACAAAGTCTTTCTTATGCTTACCAAGATCTCGAAAGTACTCTCTCCCTTCCTGAGGAGTACTTGTACCCAAACCCTGTAGAGAAAGAACGGAAACAAAGTAAGCACTCTAAAACTGAACACAGAATGGACTAGAAATCTAATTTCAAGGTTCTCCATGCTTACAACAAACCTTATAGTACTTTATCTTCCAACCATTTGCATTATTCCCCAAGCTTTCTCTCCAAGATTCATATTCAGGCATGGAATAAAATGATAATTTTGTCCCGTTTGAATGAAAAGCCTGCAGACAGGGAATTCAAAATATGAAAACCTGAAGTTCTATAAACAGGATGATGATATCAAAACCATACTAACCCTTATTATGGGAGTGGTAAATTCAACCATAAAAGATGGAACTTTTAGCAGTGATGGCCAGAACGAATGAATGAAGTTTATCAATAGCCCTTTGATGTGGGAACCATCGTGATCCTGAACCACCCAGAAAGTTTAACCATTATAATCTCCGTGAAAGCAAAAGCAATAGGCAAAGCAAGACAAAACTACAATATTTTAAATAAACCCACCTGATCAGCCATAATCATCAAATGACCATATCTCAAAGACTTCACACTTGTGTACTCTTTGTTTTGCTGCAGTCCAAGAATCTTCTTTATATTTTGAATTTCTTCATTATCCATTATCTGTTTACTGCTGGCTTCCCGTACATTCAGCAATTTTCCCCTCAATGGAAACACCCCATAATGATCTCGACCCACAACAGAGAGGCCAGCCATCTTCATATATATAAATAAATAATAGTGTCACAAC
This sequence comes from Glycine tomentella, assembly GCA_007407185.1. Lineage (NCBI taxonomy): Eukaryota > Viridiplantae > Streptophyta > Magnoliopsida > Fabales > Fabaceae > Glycine > Glycine tomentella. Next base: position 686,861 of record PYAF01005598.1, read on the forward strand.
TCTAAAATCATTATAAACAGTAGAAGATGTAGCCATGATTATAAACAGTAGAAGATGTAGCCATGAGTGTAAAGAAGAAAAATGAATGAAACTTGGTTATTTGTTGATGAGACAATCATTTTTGAAACTCGCAATTTAAAGAAAATTCGTATAGCACATGTTTCAAAGTAGAAATACTTTGTAAATGGTGGGCTTTGAATGATCATTGGCTTCTAAGTTTTCAATCGTAGTTAAAGAATATTATTATGGTTTGTAGAAATGTATAAAATGGACAAGAGCCTTTCTTTCTAATGACAACTTACAGCAAGGGCCTTAGCAGAATCTCCCTCTGTTAATATCAAGGTGCACTTCTCCGAGTTCCTTCCACCTGCATCATTGGCATCTTCTAGCTTCACAATGCCACGAAGCCTCTGAGTTTTTGTCCCATCAGATTTTTTCAGATCTTTGCTTTGCTTAAAATCTGCCCACGATAGCAGGGTGTCCACTATACCAGAATTGGCAACTGCAAAAAATGGAACCATGTAAGCTTAAAACAACATTTCTTGTGGCTTGATTATATCGAGAACAACAAGTAATGTAGCTCAACAAACCTTCCTTCAGCATCGACTCAGGAATATCACATTTAGAACCAAAACTAGCCTGTCTAGTCGTGAGAGTTTCCTTAGTTTGAGAATCAAAAGCAGGGTTGTCAATAAGTGAATTGACAAAAACCCACAAATGATTCTTCACGTTGTGAGCTTTGACATTTGCGTCCTTTTTCTTCTTATTTACTTTATTCATCACAAAGTTTGTAATCTGATTGGTGACGTAATCAACATGAGTCCCACCCTTGATTGTAGCAATGGAATTACAAAACTGACCTGGTAAAAACAAATTAGCGGTGTGTAAGACAGAAAGATAACAACAATGAACTACCAAGAAGTAACTTTGCTTCAAAAGCTCCCTAGTTACCTGTTGAAACTGCCCGTCACTTAGACTCACGCAAATCTCCCACCTTTCACCTACTTTTGCATGAATCCTATTAACATTAACATTAACAAAACCAAGTTAACAACAAAGGAAAGAAGAAAAAACACTAGCTCCACAAACATTTCATAGAGACAAACCTTGGAAGAGGCACTGGTCTGGATTTCTCCGCTGATTTGAGGTAAAGATCAGCATAGTCACGAAATGATTTCATACGGATCACTTGCCCATTGAGTTCAACCTTAACAGTCTTTCCAAGACACCCAGCCATGTCCACCACACGCTTTTTCATCAAAGCAACGACGTCTTCTTCAAGGTAGTCCATCTTAAATTTTTCCAAGTCAGGCTTGAAGGTCACCTTCGTCCAGTTCTCACCAACTTTGCATTTTGTTATCACCGGTTCAGACTTCTTCCCCATGTTGTTGGAGAACACCTTTCAACCACAGCCAATCAATCCCATCAGCAACACCCATAAATATTACAATATCCAGTTTCATATACAGACTTCCACCCAAAACTAGTAAAGTCCCAATCCCCAAAAAATATATCAAAGGAAATCAACCAAAGTATCATAAAACCCTGGAAGAATCCTAAATTAACAAATTAACCCCAATTCAAGTAAAAGGGTAACCAGCTTCATATAAAAACTTCTACCTAGAACATGAAAATTTTCAATTACCAAAAATAAAACAAAGTAAAACAATCAAATCAAAGTATCATAAAACCCTAGCAGGATCCTCACTTTAAAAATTTCCTCTAAAATTCAAGCAAAATTGTAACAAAATATATTGAAAAATAAACTTCAGAATCAACAATTGAAGTATCAAGATTGATTCACTGAAACCAAAAACAATTGCAAAAATTCAGAATTACAGTCGACACAAATTGAGCAAATAAACGGCAAGACAGACCCAAAATTGAACTCAAACCTTGCCACCAATCAGAAAACACAAGCATCACCCCAAGAACTAAACGATCTACGGGTCGTATCAGCCCCTAAAGCAACAATCACTCCAATTGAGAAATACTCCAATTAAATGAGGACTTGAAAACCCTAGAACTGTTCAATTAAACACGAAGACACAAACAAACTTTCAGGGAGAAAATGAAGACCTGTTTATACTTCTTCTGACGCTTTCCATCGGCGGTTTCGATGACAAACTCCGTGGAGAAGATGTTAGTGAGCTTGGCACCATAACCGTTGCGTCCGCCGGTAGTCTTCTTCTCGTTGTCGTTGTAGTTGCTGCTGGTGAGGAGGTGGCCGAAGATGAGTTCGGGGACGTAGACCTTCTCTTCCTGGTGGATCTCCACGGGGACGCCGTCGCCGTTGTTGAAGACAGAGACGGTATTGGCCTCGGCATCGATGGTGACCTTGAGGGCGTCCATGGACGGGTCGCGCTGCTTGTTGTCGGCGGCGTTGACGAGGATCTCGTCGAAGATCTTGTAGAGGCCGGGGACGTAGGAGACGGCACGGTGAACCATCTCGTCGTTCTCGTACACCCACAGCGTCTGCGTGTGCTTCTCGACGGAGCCGACGTAGGTGTCGGGGCGGAGGAGGATGTGCTCCAGCTGCGTCTTTTTTTGGTACATTTCCTCGATGGTTTTTTTGCCGGTGGCGGCGGCGGCCACGTTGGCCGCGCTGCTGCTCTGTAAGGGGCGCATTGTTTGGGGCTCCATGACACGGAGGGAGTGTCTAGAGAGAGAGATCAAGAAGATGGTTCAAGAAATGTTTGTTGCGTAAAGATTCGGAATGGGAGAATGAGGGTTTTAAATTGGAGATGGAAACGGGCTAACGGTCGAGTAGGGTTTGAATTTGAAATGTTGGGTTGGGGGATTTTGAGCGGGAGTTTGGAATTTGAAGGGCTGGCACGTGAACCACCAGTCTCGATTTGGTTTCGACGTCCCCTTGATGTATTTTTCTGATTTAGAAAATGTACTTTAATCGAGTATTATATTTTATTAGTTGATTCGAAGATAGAGCAGAGGTTTCAATTGTTCACCAAAAAAAAAATGTAGAGGTCTCAATTCAATCTATCATAATCTATATAATTTAATACTAAAGAATTTTTTAAACCTTCTTTTTCTTAATCACTTAATTCATGTGGTGTTGGATTATAGGATTATAGTATAAAATTAAAAACAATTATAATTATTATAACTAGTTGAAAAACATGCATTTCATTCTTGTGTCTTAGGTGTTTTTTTTAAGTTAGATGTAGTTGTAATAAATGTCACGTTGAAAAGCCATTAAACCGTAACTATTTGTAATTGTGAAGAATAAATTAGGAATAATAAATATGTACACCAATTTATTAATAATTATAGATAATTATAATTTTATACAATAATCACTTCCTAAAACATATACATGAAAATTGTTTCACATCGAACATGGACTACATCAATTTATCAAAATAAGAATAATTTAAGTTGAATCAAAGTCAACATTCTACAAAATGTACAAAGTTTCTTGTCTCAAAATCAATGGAATTTGTCGATGCAGGTTAACAAAAGTGATTAAGTATCCAGAAGGAACTTTCACCTTCCTCTTGGGTGTGGGTTTGAAATCCTCTAACACCACATTCCTCACCTGGTGGGAAACCCTCCTTAGGGAGATTCTCTAGCACCCAGAGGCTAGCTAGTTGAGTAGCTATAACTAGGTAGAAATACATGTGGCTCGAGTCTCTACAATAATCCTCTAGGTGAGTCTCTATTGGTAGCCCCAACATGTCATTGTCGCCTTACCAATAGTATTGGGAGTGTCTTCCTATTCTACCATTTTTTGTACCAAAAAAAATTAATGGAATCTCTATCTCTATATATTGTAAACCTTGAAGCCACTTTTGGTGCACCTTTGGACACGTGGTGCAACCTCAAGCATATGACAAAAACACACCTTTTGCAAAAAACTTGCCCTTATAGGAATGATTATAAGGTCAATGAAAGTGTTATTGGGCCCTAATAATACTCCATTGAAAATGAGTTAGGCTTAACATTGCACATTTCAAAATTAAAAACACAAATAAAAATGCAAAATGGTAAACGAAAATACACCAACATACATTGAGATCGATAGACAATGTTTTTTTGCTACAAACACAAAAGCCTTGGTGAGAGTTTCCTGCAAACATGATAAAGGTATCTACAAAAAATGAATTGTCATCTTTCTTCTATCCACCTTAAGCTTTTGACCTATGGAAAGACTGGACAGAGGTGGAAATAGCTGGACAAAGGTATGAAATTTGAAAATTTGAAGTTGAATATTTAAAGGCAAAACTTAGGGCTTGCTTTACTCTTTATATATTGTGCATGCATGTTTGTTTTGGTTACTCACTAAAATTGAGAAGTAGAATATTGTGAGATGGAGAAGTTGAAACAATAAACTAAGAAGTAGAGTATCAGGAGCGTAAGTGAAAATTTCCACCAATTGTTTTCATTGCTCATTTTTCTTTACTCTACCTTTTCTCTCTCTAATTTTCATTCTCGTTTTTTCTATGTTATACCTTCCAAGAAGCATTTCTATTCTATTAAAATTGATGTAGATTTTTTTTATTTATTTTGCAAATGAGGAAAAGAAAACCATCTTTGTTTCAGAAAGTGTTAAATATCGCGTGGTTATCTGTGGACAATTACCTTGGTTTTGAAGAGTATGCAGAGAGTTGGAACAACCATGCCATTAGTTTTACTTTGCTTTTCATGTGGTTGTTTTATTTGTTTTCTTTTTGTAAGATGGGATGCAAGTTACATGTTTGGATCATTGGATGCCCAAATGAACTTTGAGTTTTATAATATTCAAAATCCATGTGTGTTTTGGTTTTGGGATATGTCTCTTTCTATTCATGAGTCTTGTGTTATCTTACTTACTGCACCTATAGTGTGTTTATATTCTTTAACAATTTTTATATTTTGATTACCACTTATTTTCTAAAATGATATGTCTGGTGTGTGTTTTGTGCATTGTTGACTCCTAATCTAGGCAAATGTACCTAGTCTAGTAGTAAAGAAATGATAAGTATTGAGTATCACATAGAATAAGTGCAATATCTAGGAAATCATCAAAGAATGTTATCTAAAACAAGGAAAAATTTAGAAGCATTCCCTGTAGTGAGTTGTCAATTTGATGTGGCAAATGGATCAAGATTTTATGTTTTTAGAAAGAAATTTCGTTGTAGCAAAATGAAAGTTCACTATAGCGAAAAAAAAAACATTTCTAGTTTTTGAAAGAATTTTTAGAGCTAAACAAATTTCAAAGATAGAAAAAATTGTTGATGTGAAATCCATAGTATTCTACATATATAACTCAAAATTCTAATCAATTTATCAGTTCAATGAAACCAATATTAAACTTAATTGACTAATCATAATTCTTTATGTAATTAATCATTGACTTCTAAATAAAAAATAACTACTCCTTGGATGTGTTGTTTCTCAAAGCGTATGACCTACCCATGCAACATACTACACATCTAAGATATAAAGTTAATTTATAAAGAATAAATAAAATTAACAATCACACTAATTAGTAAAATAAAAGGATGAATTGAATATAAATTTAAAGTTCAGAATACAAACTAACTAAATAGATAACAAAATTGTCAATTGCCTAAACATTGAGGTTTGGGGTTTGGGGTTTGGGGTTTGGGGTTTGGGGTTTGGGGTTTGGGGTTCGGGGTTTGGGGTTCGGGGTTTGGGGTTCGGGGTTCGGGGTTCGGGGTTTCGGGTTCGGGGTTTCGGGGTCGGGG
>PYAF01005599.1:1770-25533 GCA_007407185.1 Glycine tomentella
AGTATTAGACTATTTTTCCAAAATACTTAGCTTTTTCTTCAATATCAAATTAATCACTTAAGATCTAAATGATGCAATGCTTGTATGATGAATGAATGATATGCAATCAATACTTGGATCATCATAATGCTTTCTTTTCCTTTTACATTTTAATCACAAGCTTCAGTCCTCATTCTTGAGTCATGTTGAAAGCCAAAACCTCCAACTCTTGATCATTGCTTGATTCTTCAAGTTGCTCCCCCTCAATTCAACACTATAAAAAAAATCCTTCAAATTTTTCATGTGGAAGAAATTATGACTAAATTTGTTTAATTTTTTTTAAAAAAACTTATATAACATCTCTTATTGTCAACTTCTCAACGGCTTACATACTACGACACCTCAAACGGTGGTACTTTACTCAACTCCTCGTCGGTTACAATCCTTCGTAGGTAACCATTTTTGAGACCTCGACAATCGTTCCTAACTGCTTTCAAGATCAATATCTGTCCTCATAAATTAATACAAGACTTTTCAGCGTGTTTTGTTCTCACTCACTCACTCGCTTTCTAGGAAACTTTGCAGAAGGTCATTCATCCCATAACTACTCCAAGTCAAACATATGGAGTTCTTAAGTAATAGACTACCGAAAAATAGTTGCATCTTGTTGATATAGGTAGTACCAATTAATTTCTTTAAGTCATCCTCAACTGTATAGTCTCATGCCTGCATAGTCTCCAGATTCCTCTCATTCCTATGTGATTCATCTGAAGTATAGAAACTTACTTGTCTTAAAAGGAACTTAAAAAAATAAAATTACTCCAAATGCAAGTTAACAAAAGCAACTAGAAATATAATCGATAATTATACCTTTTTAAGAATGCATTACTTTAGACTCTCTTCTATTTTGTACTTTGTACACAAAACCCTTTCGTTCCTAAAACCTACATAAAACCTTAGCTAATTCATTTATAAATTTTTTGCTCTTCAACCTATAATATCTTCATTTGTTGTATAAAATTGCCTAAAATAATATTTTTCTTGTTTTACATATTTTGGCTTATTACAACAAATCCTTATATGTCTTTTTTAGGTAACCATCCTAACTAGGGACTTTGACTTCTCATGGGATTCCAAGATATTTTTACAAATTCTGGTCCCTTGCATCGGTTATGATATTAATCTTTGATCCGAGACTTTACACTTGAAGTTAATTCTCATCCCTCGTATATATTCTACAAGGATCAAATTAAGTCTCCTTTCACAAAATTTATAACATGTATTGTCAATTGAACTAACACTACTACAAAAAGCAGATTTCACGACAACGAAACGACGAAGGTTTTCGAAAACTGTCATAGCATGTGTGCGCGGTGGCAATTTTGTAATATAATCAATTTCAGCGATGATGATTTTATAATGACCGTCTTCGAAAGTGGCGTTCGACGACTGTTAAATATATAACCGTCGTTGGATGCTTTGAAATTATTTAAACCCTATCCTTATGTCTATCTCTCTCTCACAGACACTTTAATTTCATTCTATTTCTTTTGCCTACAAGAACGGCGAGAGCTGTGACAATGAGGACCATGTCGTGGTCATCTGTGACTAACACTCCAAGATCGAGCGTTAATCTTCCTCTGTTTCTCTGCAATTGCATTCTCTTCCCTTTTCAAAGATTTAACCTTCTTTTCTCGCAGATATGCGAAGTTACTGATTCGTCGATGGAAGCTGTCGAAAAATTTCACATGGAAAGGGAACGAACGCGGAAATGCACTTGTCTCGCGTGGGACGTAGTTCCTCCCTCAGTGTTTGAGGTAAGATTCCTTCATTTCCCCAATTCATATTAAATTAGGGTTTGTTCATTTCCCCAATTCATATTTTTTGGAATGTTTGGACCATCAAAGCAGAGAATATGTTGCTATCAAGGTAGTTAGAAGCATACGGAAATATGGGGATACAGCCATGGTCGAGATTGATGTGCTTCAACATCTAGCCAAGAATGATAGAGGAATTGAAGCTAACGGTATGGAGCTTATTAAGTAAAATGAATATTAATTTTTTTTACAGCTTATTGTAAGTATCTTGTGCTTATAGTATTTCTCTAAACTATATATTTTACTCGGTTTACCATATTGAAGAAGTTTTTTTGAGAAAATTGGTACTGAGTTGGAGATGCTTTATTACTTTTTTTGAGGTGGGGAGTGGGGGAAGGGTTAATATTGTGTCTTGTTATGAAAATGAACAACATGCTTGGATTTTTGAATAAATCATGGTTTAGTTTTTTCTCCATTGGTATGTGTGGCTATGTGCATGTCTTTGTTCTCTGTTTTGCTTCTTGCTCTAAGGGTTTTTTATTTATTTATTATTGTAGCTACAGGAGGATGAGCAACAATTTCAATTTAATGTCTTCATAGAAAAAAACAAGTCATGCACAGTAGGTGTATAGCTCGACCCTTATAACTTCCAATATGAGATCCTAATAACCTACAAAGGCCAACTTTGATGGTAGCAACCAAGTAATGAATCTAGTATGTTGTTTCGATATTGCTGGAAGCATTATGGAATGATTGTGGGTACTCTGTATTATGCGGGCTTGAGCTCAACCCATTAAATCTTTTAGGATTTACTATTCATACTTACCTTATTGATGAATTCGATAGCTCATACCCATTTAGGCTTGGCCCATTAAGGCAATAATCTGAATGTCATGTCTACGCTTCTTCCATTGTCCTTCGGCAGAATGCCAGCAAAACCACATCGTATCTCACTTGTGCACATCCATAGTGGCTCTGCTGGTAGTGGCCACCACATATGAGCTTGTGTCCAGCAGCAATGGTGGCTCTGCTGGTAGTGGCCACCACATATGAGCTTATGTCCAGCAGCAGTGGTGGTAATGGCATAGTCAAACTCCATATAACCCTGATCCAAGGTTGCCTCTACTTCATAATCATGCATACATCTCGCCCAGCAGTAAAGGCTTGATCGACTAGATTGAGCTCCATGTTTCAACCCTTGATGCTTCACCTTTTGTTCTTTGTCATATCAGTCACAACTAAGCTCCAAAACTGTGAAACATGACAGCACCTCATCCTTTGTCTACCAACATTTTTTCTCCTATACCCATATTCCTGGCCTTGACCATCTCCACCATTTGGTCACACTTGTTGATCTTTGTATATGGTTTCGATTTTGTATTAGGTTCTAGTTTTCTACTTCACCCTTATTCCCAATAATGACCATCTTTACTGTTCGGTCATACTTGTTGATCTTTGATTCGGTACTGATTTTGTATCATGTTCCAGTACCTCCCATCTGATGGCTTCACCATTAATTCTTGCAACCCATTCCAAAGGATCGTTACCATTGAATTACGCAATTTGGTCTTCCTTTCCCAGCAATGAAATTCTTGGTATATAAATTCCCCTTTGTTTTATCTAAACTTCTATTGGAATTGGATAACAGAATCTTTTGTCAAAGAACAAAATTTTTGGTTTTCTACTATATTCATCATCCCCAGTCTATTCACTACCATTTTCAACACAGAATAAAAAATGTACCAGATTATTCATGAATCAAGCCTAAGCTTTGATTGATTTTGAATCTTTAGTAAGTAGTTGTTAGTGTCACTGATTACTGAATCATTAATTTTGGTTTATCTACGTGATTTTCTATTTAGAGATTTGAATATGATTGCAGAATTGGAGCTACAACTTCTGATATGAGATTGTTGCTCTCAATTATATGGTTCATGTGGTACTTTCTTTCTTTCTTGTCATCTGCCATGATCTAATATCATATGTTCTTGCTATATTCTTTCATCAATTTGAGAATGTGCTTGAATTCATTGAGAAATAGACTAGTTATTTCATGAGGGCTTGTGGGTTTAGTGTCAGTACCATATTGGCCATGGACATTAGGCATTGCAACAAACATATTGTAGTTATCAGAATTAAAAGGTATTTGCTTCATACATTTACATAGCAATTTGCCCTGTGACCTTCCTTACATCCTTTCTTCTAAGCATAATCTGTTGTGGTTTTATAATCTTGAATTTTGGCACGATTTCTTTTTTTGTACTATATGGGCTAAGAGGAATGTATAAACCAATGCTTCCATAGATTTGATTGTGGTTTACAATTATAGCTTTCATAGCTGTTTATTGGGGCTCATTTCCCAATAAATAAAATAAAAAGAGTATCTACAATGATTGAAATAAAGATTTATCTAGTTCTCTATGTGAAATTAAAAATCATAAAAAAAAGTCAAAAAAGAACAAAAGAATGTTAGACCACCTGTTTTTAAGTGTTTGTGGTATCATTTTTTGTATTTATAAGAGTACAAAAAATAGAAACTACATACTAGAAAGAGATGTTCTTAGCAGATACATATTTAATCCGGATGGCCTGGTTTGTTATGCTGACATTGTGTATATAGGTTCCATTTAACTGGTTCCTTTTATGCAGGAAGAACCCTTAACAGTAGAGAAAGATGAGGCGTTGTCCATACTTGAGGAGGCTTTGACAGCTATAGACAAATGTGGTACGTTTACTTTACTATATAATTGTTACTCATATGTTATTAACACTTTTTATGTTTCTTATTTTTTTTCTTCCATTTTTTCCCACTATCAGCAGCATTAAATGATCTCAGATGGATAATTAAATCCTTAAAAATGAGCTAACAAACCTTTAGTTTTAAAACTTTGAGCTTAAATTTCTCTGTTTGAATTGTAACACATTTCTGTTAATTTGAGGGGGAGTTACTTGAAGCATGAAGAGAATTGAAGACATGGAAATGTTTTGGGCTTTCAACATGTTTGAAGATTTGAAGAAAAAGCTTGTGATTAAATGTGAAAGGAAGGAAGTTTTCTGATGATCCAAGTGACTGCATTCATACCATTCATAAGCATTTAGGATTAAATCACAAAGGCATTAAGTAATTGTTTTGAATCTTGAAATAAGCTAAGTGTTTTGGAAAAATAGCATTGCACTGATTTAATCGATTAAATTAAGTAAAGAATCGATTATTTTGTTCTTGAAGCTTTATGAAAAATTCTTAAGAATAGTTTAATCGATTACACTATCGGAATAATCGATTATCTTGCCTTTGATCACTTAGAATCTGCCTTAGTGACTTATTTAATCGATTACCACTCATCTGTAATCGATTACATTACTCATATAGTTTATATATCACTTTGGCTTAATCGATTACCAATTACTGTAATCGATTACGTAGTTCAAACATGCTTTTTATATTGTCGGATATAATCGATTACCAATTATTGTAATCGATTACATAGTACATTCATGTTTATACATGTTTCGGATTTAATCGATTACGCATCGGGATAATCGATTAAATTGCTCGTTGTGGTTATCCAGAATCCTTATGAACACTTTAATCGATTACAGGAGTGTATATAATCGATTACATATGCTAAATAATCGATTACAGGAGCGCATTTAATTGATTACAAGCGGTTACGAAAATTATTATAAACAGAACTATTGCTCAGCTGTTTTCATAACTTGAGTAATTCGAATTCTAAGCATTCTAAAGATTTCTAAACATTCTCTAAGTGATTTTTCTGGGTTCACAAAGCTCTTGCTTCCACAAAACTCTTATGGGTGTTTAAGGATTAAGAGAAGCAAGATTTTCTTTTCAAAGATCAAGGAAAGCCATGTTCTGAATTTGTTGCTTGCATTAACCTGGTAAATTCATTCCATGCATATCAATCTTTGGATCATTAGGTGATTTCTTTCCTTAATCTTTGAGTGCTGTAACTTTCTGTTGAAACTTATATTGACTTGTCTATTGTATTTTGGGTTCTTGCTTGTATTTTTGAGATAGTGTTTCTCTAAGTGTTGCTGGGTAGTGTTCTTAATTGGGTTTGGTCTCTAAGGATCTAATAGGGTTTTAGATCTCTGAACTTTATCTAGGGTTGATAAAGAGAGACTTGTAAAAATCTTGTAAGAACTAAAATTTGCAATAGTGGAACTCTACTCTAGTGTTGAGTAGAAGAAAATTGGATGTAGCTTCATAGTGTTTGAAGTGAACCAGTATAATTCCTTGTGTGTTTGTTTAATTCTGTATATTTAATTGTTTTATGTAAATTCTTATTAACTACTTAATTCTTGAAGCATTACATCTCTTGGGTTGATTCTTGGATAAAGATTCTTGGTTGTGTTTGTGATAAAGATCCAAAAGGGCAAAAACTCTGATTTTGTTTAATAAATTTTTTAAATTACCAAGCCTAACCAATTCACCCCCCCTCTTGGTTAAGTGTGAAGTGTTCCTATATTTTACAATTTCCTTATTAAAGTGATAATTTCAGCATAGGATAGATGAGGTCAAATTATTAGTCACGAAACCAAATGAGTTTTACTAACATAACATGCAATGCAAGGATACAGGGCTCCTACTTTCCATGTCGCATGTAGAAATTTGTATAGTGGTAGTTCTTTAATATTTTGGTTTCTCATTTGGCAGGTCCTAAGGCTCATATCAATGAGCTAGCGAATTTCATTAGTGCTTCTCAGTTAGAAAAGGAACTTCACTCATCGCAAGAGTCACCTAACAATAAACATGATGTATCTGATTATACGCATGAAAAGGTGTGGCTTACAGTCCTATCAAATTAGTTTTAAGGCTTCTTCTAATTAAAATGTCAGTAAATCAAGTAGTTTTCTCAAAATTATATTACATCTTCAGCCCTATCAAACAAGTGATGAATATTATCTTCATACAAGTAAGAAAGTAAAACTTGGATTGGGTATATTTAATGAAGGCAGTCCAGTGATTTCAAGAAAGCTCCCAAGAGAAGTAGCAAATAAACCATACTTCTATTTTGAAAACGTGGCTCTTACTCCTAAAGGAGTTTGGAAAACTATATCACGTTTTCTATATGAGATTGAACCAGAATATGTTGATTCCAAATACTATTGTGCTGCAACAAGGAAAAGAGGATATATCCATAATCTTCCCACCCACATCCGCTCCCCCCTGCTTCCTATCCCACCACTAACTTATCCAAGAGGCTTTTCCTACAACTAAAAAATGGTGGCCTTCATGGGATAGAAGAACAAAGCTCAATTGCCTTCTAACTAGGGTAGCCCCTGGCACAGTTACAGATAGAATAAGGAAACTCCTTCAGAAATTTGGTGATGAACCTCCTCTACATGTTCAAGAAAATGTACTTGTAGAGATTAGAAAGTGGAACTTGGTGTGGGTTGGAAAAAACAAATTGGCACTTCTTGAACCTGATGGAGTCACCTGAACAGAGAGATACACGTCACTTGGAAATGCATTTTAGGTTATGCTATTGAATCTTACACTATATGTACTTTTTTGAAGATTAATAGCTATCCTTATGTGATGATTTTTGTGTCGAATGTTGTAATTGGTAAGACTTTTGTGATTAGCAATAGTCAAAATCCTGTGTGGGATCAACATTTCTATAATGTTTCTGTTGCGCATCATGCTGCTGAAGTTCATTTTGTTGTGAAGGACAACGATGTTGTGGGTTCACAACTCATTGGCTTTGTGGCAATTCCTGTGGAACAAATATACTCAAGGCAGAAGGTACATAGGACCTACTCTATCCTGAACAGCAATGGTAAGCCTTGTAAGCCTGGTGCTGTTTTGACAGTATCCATTCAGTACATTCCAATGGAGAAACTTATCATGTATCATCATGAACCTTTTCTTATCTTTTGGTTTAAGAAGAAAAATCCTTTGCTAGCCTTTATTTTTTTTTTTTTAAGTTGTTTAGAATCAAATATGCTGTCATTCTTTATATTTTTTTTTTGTGTTTGTCGTTTCCCATGTTTGTAGCATCGTTTTAACTTGTCATTTTCTTGTCATGTATGCCTGCAGTGTAAGTGTGTTTGGGGTCTCAGCAGAATCTTTGTTGTGTTCTTCTGATCCAAAAGGAAATAGTGTCCCCTCTATCTTTTTGTTGTTTTTTTCTTTTCAATCAATTTTCAGCTTGAAGGTATATTTCTTAAATGAATGTGTTATTTATAAAAAGGTATATTTTATCTTCTGATTATATATTGTATTTTGGGAGAGAAGCTAGTATAAGTGGCAGGTAGATCTATAGATATGCACGAAAAATTTACTTTTTACTCATAGCATTTAACTATTTTATTTTGTAGGCCATACCTATAAAAAATATAGCATGGGAATAAAGAACATCCACATATAAAGTGGAGGCCTCCACACATAGGAATATAGCACGATTGGTAGGATAGAATAAAGAACATCTAGGGAGAATGATCTTGAGGCCAAGGTAAGAAAATCTGAAACATTCTAACTCAAAGATTCATCTTCCAACTTCGAAAAGATGGTTGAAGTCTCTAAATCAGGAAGTTCAATGTTCATTGTTTTTTTTTTTTTGGTTGAAATGTGTTCATTATTTTTTTAAAAATTCTGGTTTAGAATATACAGTATGGAAATAATTAACAAGTTGCTTTGTTATTAAAGAGATGAAACACTAATCTTGATTGGAGAATTAGATAACAATACTCAAAATATCCAAGAGTTTGCATCTAAGTTTTGTCCAACCAAAGAAACCATATCAGTTGGTGTATGCTGTCTCAGTTCATTGTGTTCACCATTTGAATATAATCAGACTTTTGCAATAATAAAGACTTCTATCAAAAGCTTATCTTGTCATTTTGTCCTGGGTTGGATCATTTGGATCTCCAGTATGTAGTTCACAGTGTTTCAATCACATGCTAGACATGCTTTGAAGCAAAATTACATCAGTAGATGCATAGTTATGCAAATATATATTTTGGAAAATATACTTGTCTGGAAACTGTTAAGTATAACAGCAAAAGCTCAATTTCTGTCTAGCTAGTATCTCTAGGATAATTGCCAAATTACAATTCTTAACAGGTAATTATAAGAGAGAGAGAAATAAGACAATGTCGTTTCTTCTTAATCTTATATTTTATTGTTCCTCCCGTGTGTTACTAGATTGTGGTATGCTTATTGGGGCAATTGTCTTTGTTCTTATTCATTGTTGCTTATTGTTTTATTTTCATTTTGGCTCAAAGCTTTGGTTCTTACTCCTTGTTTCTTTATCAGGTTATCATTTAAAATGATAAGTCTCAATGGTTGAGTGAAAGTCAATTACTTTGTTAGGACCAGCTTACATGGAAACCTTGTTTTCTATCTGTGTCTCGGTTCTGTAGCACTCTTTGGATTGATACTATTAATTTCTTTGCACAAATTATTGGTCTGCTTCTTTCTTTTAGATTTCTATTATCTTTCATTTATTTGCTTGAACCATTGAATGTCATTCCTTCTTTTTGTTATCTGCGAATTGATTTTACAATTACTTTTATTGCTAACTTCCAAACTTTAGTACCCTGCCAAACTTTTAAATCATTGCAAGTTAAACCACTCTATCTAACTTTATGCTAAATAATTTGCAGGAGTGGTAATGTTACGGGTTTTGCCATGGCTTTCTCTAATACATTTGGACTGGTTACCAGGGCCTTTCTACTTGGATTTGGTTTGAGTGAAATTCCAAAAGGCATTTGGTTAAGTGCAGATTGGAACATTGACCAAAAAGTTCTTTCACATAAAGTTGCAAAAATGGCTATCAAATTAGATGATGTTCATCATGATTTTTCAAATGCTATTTTTGTAAGCTATCATATCTTTAGTCTATGATGATCTTCTAACAATTGAATTTGCATTTTTTGTACTGTCTTCTAAGTATGTATTTAGTGTCTCTTGCCCTGGAAGTGGGATGGTTGTCATGTATGGATTGAGTATTGTGCCCTGCAATATTAATCATGATTTTTGTTGTGAATCAAATTTCAATTTTGTGCAGGAATATAATAAAACTGTAGGAAAATTATGTCGTTCTTTCATCTTGATGAATAACATTCACTTTTCTTATATTCTACTCGGTATCCCATTCATGTACTGAGATTTTATTGTAATACAAATATAATATATTAGTGGATCATATTAAACCTGCATTGCAATGATAAAAAAAATGCTTTCTTTTTTATCCTTTATTCTTTGCAGATATGATTTTTCATGGTGTGCCATTGTCAGATCACACAAGCAACATTGAAGCAAATGTCTAAGCGGGATTCTTTGAGACCCTACATGAATATAATTGACAATGTTGCTTCAGATGGTAAAGTCTTCTAAGTGTATACATAAAGGAATTTTGATTCTAAATGTTCTATTGATACATGTTCGTATAACTGATTTTTCCAGTTGAACGAAGACCCCTCCTTCAAACCACAGGGTGGAAGACTAGGAGAAAGTGACATGGATTATGATACAGATGATAAATCTATGGCAGCACTAAGAGGTCGTCTTAAGAGAGCTCATGAACAGTACTAGCGATATAGAAGGTACACACTAATTTGCTTGGTATAGAAGTTGCTCCAGGGTTCTGAAATTCTAATTATGTAAATTCATCAAAATCATGGATTCATTTGGTGATTAGCTTCTACCTGGTGGGTTGTATGCAAGACTATAGTAGGAGTAATTTTGTTCCTTTAATAAAGTCCTTTGCCTTATTGAAATAGCTTAAAATTGCATGACATTATAAATGCAATATGGTTGGGAAAATATTGGTAAATGAGTTAGCCTTCTGTATATGTATGTGCCTGTAGTGTGTGTACATTGGGAAACCCACAAATTTTATGCAACAAATTGATTATTTCTTTTCTTTTTCTGCCCTTATGCTATACACATTACATCCTTCAGTTTATGTGAGCTTATATGATTTGAATAGTTTATTCTTCAATTCACTTAAAATACCATGGTTCTTCTAGGCTTCTAGCCAACAAACTTGAAAGTGACAATATGGAGAGAATGTTTGTGCTATTTATTTTGGGATATATTCTTGGCTTAAGATAGTAATTAGACTCTACCTTTCAGCCGCACTCATGTTTTATATTGATCAAGTAATATGTAGTAGCTCTATATTTAAACGTATGCTGGTCTTTATTTTTTAATATACTGGTCTTTATTTTTTTCCCCGAAAAAAATTCATGGATCCAAAACATAATAGTTGTTGGGACAAGTTGATATATAAAAATTAGTAGAGGCAAGATTCATATTATAACTTCTTTTTTGTTAATAATCGTCTTTGTTTGTATTTAATTTCAATTTTAATTTTTTTAAATTTAAAATACAAACGAAGACGGTTATTAAGGAAAATCGTCATCGTATGTCAACATACGATGATGGTTTTTTGTTAATAACCGTCTTTGTTTGCATTTAATTTCACTTTTAATTTTTTTTAAATTTAAAATACAATAGAAGATGATTATTAAGGAAAACCATCATCGTATGTCAACATATGATGACGGTTTTTTGTTAATAACCGTCTTTGTTTGTATTTAATTTCAATTTAATTTTTTAAAAAATAAAATACAAACGAAGACGGTTATTAGGGAAAATCGTCATCGTATGTAAGCATACGATGACGATTTTTTCTAAATAACCGTCTTCGTAGGTTTTTTATTTGAATTTAATTTTTTTTAAAATAGAACACAAACGACGACGATTCTTAAGGAAAATCGTCAAAAAAATTAAATTGAAATTAAAAACCTACGAAGACGGTTATTTAGAAAAAATCGTCATCATAGGTTGACATACAATGACGGTTTTTCATAATAACCGTCTTCGTAGGTTTTTTATTTTTTAAAATAATTAAATTGAAATAAAATACAAATGACGACAGTTACTAAGAGAAAACTATCATCGTATGCTGACATCCAATGACGGTTTTCCTTAAGAACTGTCATCGTTTGTATTTTATTTAAAAAAATAAATAAAAAATTAAAAACGATGATAGTTTTTAGAACCGTCGTTGAAAGTATCTCATTTTCAACGACACACACAACAATGACTGTTCAACAACCGTCATCGTAAGGCCAAAATAACCGTCATTGTTGGCCGTATGTGTAGTAGTGTAAATCCATTGATAACCCATTTATTTCTTAAACAATACATTTAGTAACAATTCAAAATTAATATTTTATTTTTTACTAATAATAGCACGGACCAAGCTTTTAGCACAAGGTGTACTAAAGCTTATGACATGTTTTGGTAAGCTTTTTTAGAAACACTTTTAAGAGAAGAAAATAAAAAGAAAAAAAAATAAAATGAATTTTTCTATAAACTAAAATTAACTCTTCATTAGTTGACCATTAATTAATTTGTAGAAGCTATCTTAAATAATTTCTCTAGAAGATTCGGATATCTACAAATTAGTTAATGATTTTAATTAATAGAAAACTGATTTTGGCTAATGAAAAAACTTATTTCAATTCTTCTTTTTTTTTCTTCCTAAAAGTGTTTTTTTGAGAAGTTTATCCAAACAGACCCTTAGTCTGACAAACACTTGTTGGAAAAACAAACGGGAAATATTTACAAATACAAAAAGAAATTCCACAACAAGAGAAGGCCTGAATATGTTTAAGGTCCCTGATAAATGGTCAATTTTTGTTCTGGGCCTCTTATAATTTTGTTATTGTTTTGAATCTTTAATATATTGAAGTTTTTGTTGAGTTTTTATCATCAATTAAGTAATGATATGACACTATCAAAAAACGTTAAAAATATCAAGAAAATCAGTTTGTAAGATAACATGTTATCACTTAACTGATGACAGAGACTTAAAACAAAAGTTTTAATATATTAAAGATTTAAAGTAACAAAAAAATTTAACAAGAATTTAAAATAAAATTAAGCTATTTATGAAGGATGTTAAATATATCTAACCCTAAAATAAAACTAAAAGAAAGTATACTCACTTTAATGAGTTCTAAAACATCTTCACTAATCACCACCATGCCTTTTCCATGTTGAGCATCATTGTTTCCTCGATCATGATCCCATCTCTACCATGCCATTATCATTATATATATCATGTAGTATGAGAGCACCCACTCACTATACAGTGGACACCACTGCCACCAACTCTGTTCTGAATTATGATCTCTATATGAAGCCATGTTTATGGTGGTGAACCAGTAGTAAGCCTGCGAGCCATGCAGGGCTATTGTGTTGTCCAAGGCAATGCGCGACCAGTCACCACCATAACCATACCAAACACACCTCAATTCGTTGTTTCATCTTATGTATAATACTACATGTCTACACTTCTGCTTTGTGTGATAGATAAGATGGTAATAGAAAGGATGAAAATAAATAAATAAATATTTGAATTAAAATTTAAATATATTTTACGATGAAAATAAATAAATAAATATTTGAATTAAAATTTAAATATATTTTTAGTCTTTATAATTAAGTGTTTTTTGTTTTTTGTTTTTGTAATTTTTTAGTGTTAGTTATTTTAAATTATGTTTGTTTTATTTTTTTATTTTTAAAATGGTTTAGATATTTTTTATTATTATTCAAAGCACTATATAAATTCTTTTAATTAAGGACAAGAACAAAAACAAATCAATTATAAGAATTAAAAATATATTTAAATTTTTAATTAAAATAGAATGTAAAAAATATAAAATCCAAGTTATTTCTCCTCTATTTTCTTCCCTCTCCCCTCTATTTCCTCATACCAAACAAAACATTCATGCCAAAACGATAAAAGTTCTTGTGATTAATTAAAATTATAAGTTTGTATCCTCTAAAAACTAAAAATTTAGGGTCTATTTGGTTCTTGTTTTATAAAACTGTTTTTTTTAATCTTATTTGATAAAACTAATTTTTTAATAACTATTTTCAAAATATTAATATTTCTTTTTAGCTTTTACAACCAAAAACTAGAATGTCTTTAACTTGTTTTTTATTTTTATTTTCTATTTTCTATTATTCATGTTCTTCTTTACATTTTTACTTCTCTATCTTCATTCTCTCTAAATCACTTTTCGAAAATAATTTTATAAATTTTTTTTAAGATCTCACAATCAAACCCACCCTAATCACACGACTTATTAATAGTTAAACAGATAAAGATATAATTTTATTTTATTATTTAATTCTTAGAAATTGATTGTAAAGGACTGATTTCATTCTATCTTATTTAGAATTCACGCGATATTAAATTTTGGTAACAAAATTTATAAAATATATCCATGATACAAAGCTATAATTTATTTTATTATTTATGCTATTATCTTATTCTAATACTATTCAATAAATTCTAATTTCCATTACAACAAAAGAAATAATTGTAACGTATTTATGAAATAAAATGAAGTTGTGTGATGCTTATGAAATAAAAGAAATTTATCGTCCTTTAAAAAAATCTTATGGAATTAGTCAAAAGTTATATAAGAATATTTTGTCATTTTCGAAAAACAATAAAAAATGACTTGTATCTGGAATAATATTAAAAAAAACGTGGGTTAGACTTTCTCTCTCCACATCTGACAACTAATACGCAAAAGTTGTAAAGAGTAGCTTTAGTTTTATATCTCTCTTATACGTGTATCATTTAAGAAAAATGCATTCAAATATGCGCTTAGTTGAAATGTAAGTGTGTAACACATTTATAAAATAAGAGAAATTGTGTATAATTTAAAAAAAAAATTGTATGAAAATATAAATGAAATGAAAATTAAATTAATGTACTCTTTCTCTTATTAGAAACATTTACCTAAAATTTTGATAAAAGTTGTCCATTACTTGAAAATGAGATTTAATTTTAAATTTTAATCTTAGTCATATAAAGTTATAAAGAAAGAGGATAAAAAAATTAAGATTTGTTGGTACATGTACCGGACATGAATTGCCATTGACTTTGTACCTCTAGCATAGCAGGTTTATCCAAGTCGTTTTCATAGTGTCCTAGTTGGATGGATGGACTGCCTACATAAGAGTTTTGAAAAACTACAAATTCATTGTCAGACTCACAAATGCAATGCATTTACCTAACTTTCTGTCCATTTTGCACAGTAATTACCAGTAGACTTTTATTTTATTTTTATACTATTGGATGTCTCTCATTTTACTAGATAAAAAATTAATCTTATTCATAATTATTGTTTGTTTAATAAAATTTTATATATAATAAAAATTGAATATAATTTTTTTTACTAAATAAATAATTATTACTTATGAACATAAAGGTGTCTTATACCATTATGTCAATTTTTTGGGATTATGAATTTAATGTTCATGTAGTCATGTACTCATGATATAAAATGTCATTCAATTATAAATTATTATTTTAATTATTTTAAAATAATAATTTTACAAATTAATAAATTTATCATAATAAATTATAATTGAATAATTGTGTAAAACATTTTTACATAAAAAATCATTTTCCTCTTCTTTTTTATAATACTTTAAAGCAGTTTGGGTTACATCAATTTGTTTTATATTTATATTTATATTTATATTTGTAATTATAAAAAAAAGATGTTATCTCATTATACAAATATAATTTTTTTTATTTTATATCTAACCATTTTGTAGATTTAACGTGGCTTTTTATTTTGAAGTATTATTCTATTGTATCCTTTTTTCTTGTATATCTTTTTATATTTATTAATTTTTAGAATAATGTTATATCCTGTTATATTTCTTAGTATTTTATATTAAAAAATGAGTAAAAATAAATGCATTTAAGACTCGTTTAATGATGACAATAATAGTTTGAAAAATTACAAATTCATTGTCAAGACTCAGAAATGCAATGCATTTATCTAACTATCTGTTGATTCTGCGCACAGTAACTGCAGGAGACTTTGATTTTAGTGTTGTACTATTATTTATATAATTTTATAATACTTTTATAATATTTTTCTTTGTTAAATGAATAATTTATTTTATATTTATAATTATAAATCTTTTGAGCAAGTTGCTATTAGCTGATTCTCTGGGAGTCTCCATCTTCTAGTTTTATTTTGTTGTAGTTCTCCTTTGGGCTTTTGCGCCCTTGAATGAAAAAAAATGTAATTATTATACAAATATAACTTATGTTTTTTTTTTTTATCTTACTATTTTGTAGATTTAAGGTGGCTTTTATCTTGAACTATTCCCTTGTATCCTTCTCCTTTATATTCCATCTTTTAATATTCCTACTTTATTAATTTTTAGAATATGTAATATCCTCTTACAATTTTTATTATATAAAGAAAATATTAAATAAAAATAGTTTAACCTAAAATTTAAGAATTGGAAAAGAGATAACAAGATAATAAGTTTTTATACTATCTAATGTTTGATACACATTAGATCATTGGTTAATAATATGTTATTCTATTTTATGTTTGAGGTAGGTCAAATAATTTTATGTAACTATCCTAATTACCCTATTATGGGCAACAATGCATTTTGGTTTCACATGTTATCAAGAATCATATTGGATTACTAAAATAAAATATGATTTTAGGTAAATTTTCAGATAGTTAATTATACGTTAAGGAATCAACGTTGGATGATTTTTGCGTTGAATAAAGTTTTTTACACGAGTTTGCGACTAACTTATTTTTATAATAAAAATGTAATATATATATATATATATAACTTTAAAATCAATTTTATTTAAAATTAAATGTTCTTAAAATTTATCCAAATACTCTATAAAAATAGGTGCTTAATATGTTGGAAACATAAAAATGCATTGAGGACTTCATAGAAGGATTTATAATTATCCTATTTCTAAATCTCTCTTACTTTTCTTCTGTATTTCTCACATTTTTTCCCTTTAATTTCTATCTTATTGACATGCATACACTTTAAACAAGTATCAAACAATATCTTTTTTTCTTCTTTTATTTATAACCAGAAAAGAAAGAGAATCAATAAAGAAGCATCCTTTGACATAAGGATTACAAGTTTGAGAGAAGTATTCTGTCTATATTCTTTGTAAACAGAAAACAGGGGGCAAAAATCAATAAATTGGCGTTAATGCATCAAAAGTCTTAACCCTAATAATAGATACACTATACAAAAGTTGACGATAAAATAATGATTCAATTCATTGGATACCCTTAACCACTACGGATTTGCCACTAAAGCTCATCAATTGATCGAGTTGTTGAATAAAATCATAAAAGCTTCTCTAATCAAACAGGGCGTGATATTTTTTGTCCGTGATCAATATCTCAATCGCAAAACAATTAATAACATTTTGGCATAACGACAATAATAATATGAGCAAATTACATTAATAGTTTTTATTTTATTTTATTGGCTTATATAAATTTTTTACTCCTATAATTTAATATTTTATTTATTTTTATCTCTGAAAAGAAATCATTTTAGTCTTTGCAAAATGTTATTATTTTATTTTTTGTTTTTAAAGTAATTTAAATAGTATTTTTCATTATTCAAAATATTTTTTTACTTTTTAAAGCACTATCTAAAATACTTTAAAAATAAAAAATAAAATAAATAAATTTTGAAAGGATCATAACAAAAAAACTATAGTAACAAAAATGAAGAAAAAGTATTAAATTATAGAGAAAAAATATATTTAAGCCTACTTTCTTTTTTTACAATAAATTTTCTTTAAATTTAAAAATATTACATTAAGATTCTCTTATATATTTAGAAACATTACATTAACACTACTTCAAAAATAATATTACAATAACACTCCTAAAAGAGAGGTGAAAGGAGTAGTTAAAAAAGTAGAAATATATTTATGTAATTACACTAAACATTAGAGGATATTGTTGTAATTTCTCTAATAATAATCTTGCTGATTAGATAATTGGATTTTATGCTCTAGAGAATCCATAACCAAAACCATCCAATTTCCTTTGAAATTATACTAGTGGCCCCAAGTGGGGCTTGTCTTCCAGGCTCAATTTCCCTGTTCCTGTCTCATCGCAAGCAGTGCCAGAAATGCAAAGGGAAGCTTCGGAATTTGAGGTGCATGAATGATTGCTTTACACAAACAATGCATGTGAAGGTGCATGTGCCATTTTTGAATTCTATGACAATATTACCCATTTGATGATGATCCTTCTCATCTTTGAATTTCCGACCACATGCACTTATCTTAATTAGTCAATAAATCATTTTAATATTTTTAAAACTTTGCATCATAACATCCGACCATAAAAATATTGGACCATTATTAATCTAAGACCACCTCATACATTTCTATGAACTTTTGCTAGTTTTAACACAAGCTAATCATGTTTGAAATAAGTAAAATTATTATAAATCGTTAAATTATTTTACTTTTTAATATTCAATGTTGTTGCATATACAAAATTTGAAGACGAAACAAATGACTAGATGAAATGATCTTATATCAATTTATTGATTTATATACACTTGTAATATACATTTCCAAGAACTTAACTAGGAAGTTTTAATTAGAATAACCAATATTTAAAAATGTTAGAAAATTAATAAAAATAAATGAATATTTTCCAAAATAAACTGATTGAAATGCACGCTAAAGTCCAGAAGGATACGAAAGTTCAAAGCTTGTGCAAACGCAGGCTCCACGATGCACAAATTATACCGCAAGTTGGTAAAGTACAGCTACAGAACTCACTGTTCTCTCTGGTCCCATTGTCCCAACTTGAACTCTTCAACAGCAAGCAAAATTTCCCATACGTGTGTACAACATCGTGATAAGTCGGATAGCAAATTTTAACTCGCGAAAACTCCTAAATTTTCTATATAAAAAAATCTATTAAAAATTGGAGGATAAATCTTAACTCCATGATAAAAGGATCAAAGTTAGTGCCTTGTGAGTTGTGACATGAAAATCACGAATTTAATTCCTGGGTTGAAGAAAAATCTTAGCTGCAATAGTGTAATTGTTTGAGAGATGAAATTGAGAAAGGAGGTAATTGAAGAGGAGAGTATGAAATATAAATTATTTATTTGGGTGAAAATAGGAAGAGGATAGAGAGAAAAAGATACTCAATGTTAATACTGAACGTAAGGAGAATTGGAGAGAGGTGCAAAGCATTGTTTTTTAATGATTCCTAATGTTAAATATTATTCTATTTAAATATAAAGCATATGAAATACTCCATAAATGTTTCTCTATAACAACAAATTTAAGTTTTATCAATATACTTATAACTTAATTTTTTTACTCTTTTCCACTAATAATTTTTACTCAACTCTCTTGCTTTCCATCTATCTAAACAATAGATGTTTTTTCCATCTTATTTCAACTTTATTTCCCAACTTATTTCTGTCTCTTCCCCTATTTCTTATTGCTATCACTTCCTTGTCTCCAATTAACTCAATCAAATACTGTACAAGACTTCGTACAATCTGAGTTAGTAGGAATCTCGTCCACTAGGCAGCTAGATCTATTAAAAAGCTCCTTACATTTTAACCTTAGATGTATCAGGCTTCTCCATATGGATAAATATTAGCGTGTTAAGTCTTCAAACTAGTAAGTAAAAAGGGTACAATCAAAGTTTAGGGAGATATCATCACATACGTTCTAGCAACTTGGAGTGAGACTGAAAATTTTATTTATTTCATTACATTTCATAACATACATCACAAAGGGCAGGTATGAACATCATTAGACAATATAGGAGGTGCAGTTGCCAAGTTCAAAAAAATGAAGCCTCAAAAACTAGGACTTGGTAAAAAAAACAACCCTTCCCAAAGGGAAAAAAAGGTTGTGGTTATGGCAGACCTGTATAACTTGCTGCCACAGCCAAGCCCCCAAAAACAAGACTTCATAAACACCGACCTTGACAACTGCAGCCACCCTAATAACACACTGGAACTTTAACCTGCCCTTTGAGTAAAACTGATACCCAAACATCATGTGAAGAACAAAGTTAACACATGACACATTTGGTAAACAAAGACTGATACAGTGGTACAGGTAGCTGTAAAAACTCAGAAAACTAAGACACACATGGTGTCAAAACCGATGCAAAGCCGAGCTAAAAACATCAGGTGCCAACACCAGTAACAAAGATTCCTAATTGCAGAACCCGGTAGCTATGTTCTCAGATATGCAGCCATTTAAAAAGTGGCAATGGATGCCAAAAGAACAGGTTTCCCGTTGAAGGAACCTGCAAAAATGAGGGTTAAATGACTGCAGACTCCGGTAAAAAGGAACCAAGTCGCTGGACGGTGAAGACCTGTTAAGGACCTCAAATAAACTACTGTGCAACACTAAGCATAACAAGCTTCCTGCATGATGTGATCCTGGCCTAAATTGCAAGTGAGATTAGTTCTTCTTTCAGCTCAGGAGAGGATGTCACACCTCCAGAGAAGCTCCACAAGTGTGTCAACCGTGCTGTTGTTGATTGCATTGCAGTGTTGGATGTTTAGTCCCAAAAGGGTGTGGCCTAATTTTCTCAGAGCGGGCAAGCTCCTGTCTGAGACCAAAGTGCAACCTGACAAAGAAAGGATTTGCAGATTAATCTGTTCGGTATGTGCCAGGGCTGCAATCCCAGAATCAGTGATTGCACACTTGGAGACATCAAGATCACATAGCAATGCACAGTTTTCAGCAATTGCCATCAAGCTAGCATCACTGATATTTTTGCAACCATCAAGGTTTAGATTCTCAAGTGTCCAACCATGCAGATTGGCCAAGGATGAAACTACTTTGTCGGTAATGTTTGTGCAACCACTAAGGTTCACTTTAACCAAACCAGCCTCAGAAGTCTCGAGGAGTGGAAGAAGCCCTGCATCTGTCACTCCCTCGAGTCCACTCAATTCAACATGCTGAAGCTGAGGGCACAGCTTTCCCAATACAGACAGGGAGGCATTGCCAAATCCAGAACAGTTACTGATAGATAACGACCGAAGTGATTCACATGGAGATACTGTTGGCAACACCAAGTTCAGATCTTTGATCCCGTAGCAGCTCACCAAAGAGATAGCCTTCAATTTTGCACCACAGCTAAAAAGGACACCAAAAAACCCAAGTTGGGTAATTCTGTGGCACTCTTCCAATCGTAGGCTTTCAAGTGATGAAGCAACTTTGGCGAATGATATCAACCCATTGTCTGACAGAAATGCACACTTGTGGAGGTGTGCAATTTTCAGATTTGGACAACCCTTACCTACAGCTTCAAGCCCAATATCTGTTACTCCTCTGCAAGATGCAACTGTAAGTGATTTTAGCTTCTGCAATCCATTACCATTACCCATGACCCAGAACCCCCTCTCACTGACATTTGGGAGGCAATTAAGAACAAGATCAGTAACTGACTTGCCATAATGACCAATAACAGCTAGAGAGAGATCTGAAACAGTCAATGCCTGGAGCTTCACCTTTGATAGAACCAAAGAAGTTGAAGAAAACAATCCAGCAATTCCGTGATCACTAACACCAGTGCAGTCCTTGATGGATATGGACTTCAGATTGGAGCATAACTTCCCAATAGCTCGTAGACCTTCATTACCAATGTTATGGCAAGATTCCAACGACAACTCGGTAAGATTCTGGCAGTTCTTTGCAATTGCAACCAAAGCCTTATCAGTAATTGCAGGGCACTTGCAAAGGTCAAGCTTCTCTAGCTGGTGGCATCCATTAGCAATCTCAATTAGGCCCTCATCACCAATGGTAGCAACGTTCCATAGAGAAAGAGCCTTCAAAGAAGGGCATCCACGAGCGACAGCCTTGAGACCATGACTAGTCACCCCACGAACCATGTTGCTTCCACGGATTGAGAGCTTCCCCAATCCTCCCCGAGATGAAGTCCCAACAGCTATGGCAGCCAGTCTAACATCTGTTGCCTTCTTCCCTTCCAAGCTTCGAGAGAGGTATCCCTCACCTCCAAATTCTACATCATCACCCTCCTTTTCATCAGTCTCTACTGTGGCATTTTTGTTAACACAGATTTCATTTTTGCAAATACTGCTTAGAAGCATAAGCCATCGCTTAGAAACGCAGGCACAGGCACTCCTGTCTTCCCCAGCAGGCAACCTCCTAAAGATCTCAAAGAGACACTCATCTGGCAAGGCTTCAACAGAGGTTTTCGGCTTTTGCTCAAACCATTCGTCATCGAAAACGAATGGAGCGTTGACACGCGATCTCTTCCGAGGAGGAAAGTATACATCAACTTGAGGGCCAAGGGGCAAGAAGAAACTTGCTTCCTTGGGGTTGGCGTATATTGATCCCATAGGGCAAAAATCGTCAACTCCTGAGAATCCAAACATATTCACAACGTCAGAAAATCACAAATTCAACACATGAAAATAGCATATCTAAGTATCTATTGATAAATGAATTTTTTTAACAAACAATAGAAATCCTAACATGACTGAGACCAACACCAGGTTCAAATCAACTTTCAACATACAAAACAATCTACTAAACAAGAACCATCGGCTGCAAATATCACAAAACACAAAATCCTTAAAAAATACCTATCACATGCTAAATATATCTCACTTCAAAGTAGACTACGAATATATTTACATCTCCTATCAGCTCCTCTAAGTAATCAAAACGATTCATAAATAAAATCAGATCACCTCCATACATCAAACAAAATTTTAATCACCCAATTCAAAATCCCAAATCTTTACTACCCCATCTACCCCACATGACCATCCATGACCCAAAAAATATTAACAAAAACTAAGGGCGACCCTTGAACTGTTTTCCCCAAAAGATCAATTCTTTTTTATAATCATCATCAACGAATAACCTTCTATACACCGCAAAATCATAACCTAAAAATCTAAAATCCACAAAATTTTGGGGCAAAACGAAACGCTCAGAATCGATGAACTCACCGGAAAAGCCGAGAACTTTGGACATGGGCACGAGTGGTGAAATCGGCAGTGTTCCCCACGAAAGAACCCTCGAACGAGAGCAAAAAGGAGAGCGAAGAAGAAAAGAACGAAGACTTCGATGGCGGTGTGTGATTGTTGTTGAGAGCAAGAACGCATGAGATGGAAAGAGAGAGTAATCGGAGAAATTAAGGTTTGAAATCGCGGGAACCCTAATTAGATAGGGCAAAAAAAGGAACAGAGAGAACAGTTGGAGAAAAAAATTAATGAAGGGTTAGTGTTTGGGAAAAGGAAGGCTTTTATTGCAAAGAGAAAGAGATTCCCGTACACTGAACGGTTTCCTACATGCAATGTATCTGTGCATAGTGGGGTTTTTTTGTAATATTCTTTTTCCCCCACCACCACCAGAAACCAGAAACCAGATACCAGTGTGGCTCGTGGGTTTTATTTTTCTCTCTTTTTTTATGAGTTGATTTTAATGTTCATTTTTAGTATGAAAAGATGGTTTGTAGTATTTGCCTTCTTCTTTTTAGGGGTAGTTACTAGTTTCTGCTTTTATTGATGATTATGATGATTATGAAAATATTGTGCTGTTTTTAACATTTATTTTGTAAACTTGTATATGTAAAAGGTTAAATGATAAGATTTTTCTCTCTCTAAAATATTATTTTTATTCTAAATAAATAATTAAATTTTGTATTTATATTTTTATAATTTTTTATATTGAGTCTCTAAATAATAATTTTATTTTTAGTCGTTTTAATTTTTTTAATTTGATAAATTAATGAATTTTGTATTTGTTCTTTTATAAAAAAAATATGAAAAAATTCATAAGGAAATAAACAAAAAATTCATTAATTTATTAAAAATTAAAATCAAGTATTAAGAATGAAAAATATTTTTTTTATTAGTGAGCAAAAATGACAAAAAAAATTCGAATATTTAATAAGGATCACGTACATATTCTAGATATTTTTTATAACAATTTGTAAAAATAAAAAGTAAAAATAAGAAATATTTGAGGTTTTGTTTGGAATTAAATAATATTTGTTTTAATTAATGATTAAAAAAATACCACTTATATTTATTTTTTATTATAAAAAACATGTAGGGGATAAT
>PYAF01005599.1:25633-82868 GCA_007407185.1 Glycine tomentella
AGTTACTAATAAAAATAGAAAATAATTTTTATACTGAAAAGAGAGACTTAATTGAGAAAATTGTTGAAAAAGAATCATGCTTTCTTCAGACAATAAAATCATTTTCCCAATCATAGGAATTTTTTCTAAAATGATAAATATATTAAATAGGTACACCCCAAAATTTATCTTATAAATATAAATATTTGATCAGGACATTAGTGCTGGAGTTTGTTCAATATTAGATACTAATAATTTTGAAATGTTTTAAATGTATTATTTAAAGTGTTAATTGAATAATAATAATAATAATAATAATAATAATAATAAATATATTTAGAATTGCCTCAACAAATTGGGTTGAATAAGTAAATAATAAACTGGCAACTTTTTTGACAAAAACTGACAAAATTATAAGAAATGGACTAATAACATAGAGGCAGAAAATGGTTTTTTCTAACTTGACCCAACCTAAACTACCTATAATGGTATGGGTTAAACTTAATAATCATAATAATTTATAAAATAAAGTTTAATTAAACTTAAGTTTAGAAATTTTAATTCAATCATATACTGACTCACTCTTAAGATGTAGGATCAGTTTATTTAAGATTAAAAAAGAAGTGTGTCTATTATAAATAATTTAGTGGTTATTTTTGAAAAAAAATGTGATTATATTTTTAAAAAATGATTATTTGATGAGGAAAAACTTAAAACAAACGACCCGAAATTAGGTTAACAATTTATCAACTCAAACTACCGTTGACTTCAACTTGCACTTTGCTCGAACTTAATTTTACATTCTAAAGATTGATGTCTCTTAATTATGCTATTTGTTAATAATTTATTTCGCTCTTACAATACTAATGAAAAGATTGAGTTTTTAAGCTGGGAGAACTATCCACACTTATATCCAGTTATATCTCAAGCAAGATTGTCTTATATATTAAAGATACTTGTAAGAAATCAAAATAATTGAATTTAGGTTTCATAATGGAATATAAAATTTGATATTTAAATTTATTAATGGTGTATTAACTCAGTTGTTATCAGAAAATAAATTTTAAAGAAGATTTAAGGAGTATTTGAAAGAATTAATTTAATATTATTTATGATTTTTTATATAAAAATCTAATTATTTCAAAATTAAGCTTATGAATAAAATCTTATATAACAAATTATTGTTAAACAACTATAAACTTATCTAAATTATTTACTGAATGAATTATTATAACATGAGCAAACCATTTATTTGCATAAAACTACTTATTTTATTGAAATTAACTTTTAAGTATGTTAATAGTAAAAAGTCATAATGTTTCTTAGCACCAAATTCGTTGTTGATATTGAATTCACTTTTGTGGACCATCATCACTGTGACTGATAGCTGTAACTTCAAAAGAGGAGGGGTGTAATTATGAAGAGATTTCAAGAAAATTGCGTTATTCAAATCACTTTTGAAAACAGTTCATGAACCTGCCAATGATGTATCCCCCACGTTAGCATCCCTTTGAATTTGAACCACAATCTATAATAGCCAACTTGGGACGCAGCCAACTCCTTTTATGCGTTACCACGGGACAAAGCGACAAACCCAACCCACCACCACAAATGATTCAATGCAAGTATCAAGGAAGTCATTTACCAAATTATTCATCCAAGTTCATGCCCCTAACTATTCCTTAATATAATTTGAATTGCCACTCACCGGTCAACTATAGAACCCTGTTTATGTAAAAAGAAGAGTCATGTTCTCATGTTATCCCACAAACAATTTTTAACAAATCTATAAGATTTGTAGTAATGATATTTTCTTTACGAAACAATAAACATCCTTTATAACAGAAAATTATGCTAGTCATTTTTTGTTTTTTACATAGTTATGCTAGACATGTTAGATATATATATATATATATATATATATATATATGATAAAAAAAGTATTTAATATAACTATACATTTAAAATCTTAAACTCAAAATTACTAGTTATATTGAAACAACTTTATGTTGGTTAGTAATAATAATGACATTTTTTTATTGAGTAAAGTTAAACTTTTACATAAATTTTATTGAATAAGTTATTTCATTTTTGTTGAAGATCTTATATTGATTAGTGATATGTCAAAATTAAAATATAAGTAGGGAACAATCATCACATTACAAGTCATGTAATTTTATAAGATTAAATTAGGTTCAAACTTCTAAGATGGTATCAAAGTCTATCATAATAATTGTTGTTAGGCTTATCAGACACTCATTATTGGATTGATATTGGATCATTCGCACGTGTCCAATCATGTAACCTTCTTTTGAGGTATCTAGTCCTTCATGTGAGAAGGGTGTTGCAAATCTCACTTCGACTACTTATAGGATAAAATTAAAATATATAAGCGAGAGGATATAAAAAAAAAGTATATAAGCATATGACAACCCTCACCTTACAAGCTGATATTGTAGGTTGAGTTAGGCCTAAATTTAAACTGTAAGATCATGTCAGAGCCTATCTTAATTGTTGTAAGGCCTATCAAGTTGTTTATCATACCACCTGTAACTATCAATTCCTGCAAACTTCACGCTTGAAATGCTCAATCCTCAACATGAGGGGAGGGTGTTAGAGATCTCACATTAGCTAGAGATATTTCCAAGTTAAAGTATATAAGTGGGGCAACCCTCACCTTACAAGACGATTTTATAAGGTTTGAGTTAAGTGTTGCGTCAAATACTTGATGCGTAACTCATGGCAAGTGCACCGATCGTTCAAGTAATAAAAATGGTAAGTAAAGATCATTCCCACAAGGATTGAGATACTAAATTAACTGTAATTTTATGGTCTTGATTATTGGAAGAGAAAACAATGATGTAGATGAAATTTGGGTGTAAATTGGTTTAATGATTGTAAATGACATTAAGAATAAAATGATGTAAATTGAATATTTAATCAAGATTTAGAAATAATTATGGTAAAGCACATTCCCCATAGTTCCCTTTATGTAATTGAATTGATAAATTAACTCTAATTAATATAATTACTAAGATATATGCTTTTCTAATATAGCTAAACCCTGATTCCTCGGTCATTTAACCCTTTAATCTAAATTAAGAACCCTAATCCCTTAGTGATTCCCTTTAGATTAAGCATGAAGTTAGCATATTAACTATCTACAATCCTTTATGCCTCCCCTAGGTAATATCGCAACCGTTACTCTATTGTTTTCAGAAACTATAATCTCAACATTCCTATTGTGAATTATAACCCTATGTAATCTAATAGAGTGATCAATTCTAATTAGATTTAATCAATGCAAAACACAACAGAGTAAAGCAATTATAATAAACTTTATTAGAAATCAATTCAAATAACACAGAGTTCACGTAGGATCCTGGCTAAACCATAATTACAAAGGAATTTTAGCCAGACATAGTTATGTCTGACTTCATACAATAATAGGAAGGAGGAAAGGAAAGGATTAGAGGTTGAGAAGTGACAAACCCCTTAATCTTGCAACCTTTGATGTCTACTTCTTCCTTGAGCTAGATTCCTTCTCCTTTGCTCTTGCCTCTTCTCTTGATGTTCTAACTCTGTTTCTAGCTACTCTTTCCGTTTGACTAAAGTTATATTTATACCTAGCTTCTAAAACCCTAAAAGCCACGAGTTTTATCTCATTTAAAAAGCATTTTTTTAAAGTTCAGTGACGTCCGCGCGGTTCGCGCAGCCTTTGGCCCGAATCTCGTGGCAGTCAAGTATCTGTGGCGCGGATCGCGTGATTTTCGTGCCACTGGCACGACACTCCAGTGTTGCTAGCGTAGTTAGCGTCGTTCCTACGCGACTGGTGTGAGCTTCCAGAATTGCTTGGCTCTTTATTTTGCTTCTTTTCTTTTATTTCTTGCTCCTAAACATTAAAATAACAATAATTAATAATAAAAACCAAAAGTAATGAATTTTTGCCTTATTCTAGCATTTATTTAATATTTTCTACTTATTTTCCTAATAAAACTAACCTAAAAATTATATATGTTTGCAGCATATCAAATAATTCCTAGATTTAGATATTGTTGTCCTCAGCAATAAAGCAAAACTTAATTGTATTGGAAATCATATTCAATGATCAAGCATATCATGACATAAACAATTCCTAGAACTACTTAGTAACATGTAATTGAATTCCTCGTGAAAAATTCAAGAATACTTATCAAGTTCATCAATTATAGAAATATAACTTGGATACCCCTCACCAAGAGATATAAATCACTCATCAATCAAGTGTTTTGGGTAATATAATCTCTCAATTCCTCCAAAGCTATAATACTACCATAAGCTTGATTATATTCTCAAGTTCTTGAAAATAAGAAACATGAATATATGCATAGTCAATCAAAAGGTCTTTTAAAGGTTGTAACGTGGTCTGGCTTAAAGGTAGGAATAATATGGATAGTGGTTAAGGTTGAGATTGGATTCTATTAGAATTAATCAAATTCTAATTAACCATTCTGTTGCTCTTATTCTCATGTCCACCTTGTACCTCTGGTTTCCCTCTTTGATCTCCCTTTGTTTTTGGGATTTTTTTTAAAGCAATTATAATAGAACAATACAACTGTAAAATAAATACATACTAAGGGAACACATTTTAGATCTACCAGCTGGTATTTCAGACTTGTTATTTCCAACTGGACTACTTCCAAAATTAGTTTCTAGATCTCATTCCATTGGTACTTAAAATTAAACCCAAAATTGTCTTCTTAGGTAACTTCTTTCTTCTCTTTCCTATGGACATTCATCTTTTATTCTCCATAACTTTGACCTAATTCTCCTTTCCTCCAATCTCATCAAGGTAGTCAAGGATAAAAGGTTTCAATTGTCAGGTGAATGAATAGAAAAGGCTTAGGCTCAAAGTGGCTAACAATGGATATCTTTAAGGTTAAAGTCATTTGGCCCTGGCTTTAAAGAAAGAATATGCCTTTATCATATCAACCATGCAAATATCAGAGAAACAAATCAAATTCTAGAGCATTATTCACAATGAGGTCACTCTGAAAAGAAAATATATTGTATAGGCTCAATCCTCCCAGCTATGGTATCAAGTTAATATTCCATTGATTTCCTATGAAGCATCTTATTCTTTTTCATAATGTACTTCGATCACAAAAACTAACAGAGCTCTCAATCATGTCATGCAATTCTATACTCTACCTATCTCATACATATTCCAAAACAATCATCAATATGCATTTAATCCAACTTTATCACCGCATTAGCAATTCATAATCTGAAAATTATTCACAGCTCTAGCATTTTATTCATCTAAATCCTAAATTCTATTAGACATCATTTGTTCTCCAACTATGAAATTTTCAAAAATAACTCAACTATGCGTTCCCCATTCCCAGATTTAAAACACTGCTATCCCCAACAATAAATAAAATTTTTCATAAAAAGGGAAAACACATAACTACATTCTTTTTAAAAGAAATCATTTTTGCAATATAACATCATCCAAACAAAATTATTTATTTAAACTAAAATTTAACTCATTCACAGATGTCCAAATTATAAATTATTAAATTCAAACCAAATTGTTCAACATGCACTGAAATTTAAACCAAGTATTTAACCATCAACCATAAAAACATAAAACATAAAATTAAATATTGTCCATTAATCTTGTGAATGTCCCTCCTAATCCTCCATAGTGTCATTAGCAGCAGCTGATGGCTGTGAAGGTCCAGGAGTGACTTTGGCTGGTGCTGCATCATGTGGCTGGTAAGGGGTGAAATGAACTAAGAAGTGTCTGCACAACTTCTCCATCATCTGATTCTGGTGCTCCAATCTAGACTGAATCTGCAGGTAACTGGGAGAATCCTCATAAACTAAATCATGACTTGGGCCTCTAGCAGTAGTAGAAGATGATGCTCGTGGTGGCGGTGGTGGTCCTCGGACTTCAGGTTGAGGAATGTTCGCACGGGGACTCCTCTCAGCAATCTCTTTAGGTGTTAACCTGGAAGCCCTGATCAACTGCTCCTGCCACTGAGTCTCTACCACAGCCAAGTATGTCTTGTGTGTCATGACGGATGCAATTTTAACATCCATAGGTTCATCATCAGGAATCTCCAAACCTGCTTTCCTACAAAGGTGAGATATTAGTGAAGAATGAGCAAGGAGGGACTTACTGCTACCATCCTGAATCATATGCAATATCCTATCAGATAGGATACTTGCAATGTCTAAGTTATCATCTCCTAGCAGCACATGTAGAAGGATGGCCCTCTCAACATTCACATCGGTGAGATTTTTCGATGGAAGGACAGTGTGATTGTTGAACTGGTGCCAAAATTCTGCCTCCCCAGTCAAATCTTGCTTCTTCAATTTTCCAGGCACATAATCCATTCCAGATTTTGGCTTCTATGCAGTATACAGCCCTGTAATGTTTCTCCTTATCTCATTTGTTGTTTGAGGCATGTCATCTCTGTAAACATTTCTACTAGTAACAGGCTGCATCTTGTAAAAAGTGTTAATGAAAGCATAAGACTGGAAAGGATAATAAGCAGTGTCTAAAAACTCCTATATGGTGTCAGAGTTAAATGGGACTTAAATGCCTCTGACCCAACTGACTCTATGCCTTTCAACTGTTTCTCTATTCACATTGGCTAAGAACTCCTTTAGGATAGCACTTGAACTTGGTTCAGCAAAACTGACCAAGGTCTTCCAATCCCTTCTGCTAATGACTTCCAAAATTGGTGAATCTTCAAGAAGTTCTTCCCAATCTATCATCTTCTCTAATATGATCTTCTTCGGAGCGTACCGGTTTTCATACCTTTGTTGGCACTCTATAGTTCTAAATTTGTCCTCATCAAATTCAGTTGTTCTTGCTCTTTTGGTACCCGATGTAGCACCCCTTCTTCTGTTTTTCTCAACTTGCTTACCCTGAAACTCAGAAAAATTCTCATACTGTATATACAATGAATTCCCAGATTGCTTGCAATCGTATCTTAAATATTTCTTTATTTCAAATAAACAAACAAAACTAATATAGAATCATCATCTTTTAGAATTATATAGCATTAAACATTTGACAATTAATTCCCAAATAAATCTAATAATTCCCAGATTTATTTGGTTCTATATAACTGAATTGTGAATTCAAAGGGTGTACCAATCATAACTTTTAGCAATTTCAATTGAGAAATAAAATCCTTAATTAGATTTTTTTTTTTGAAACATCTACCATTCCCATATTTTATTTCTCACTCAAGGTTTTAGATTTTTCTTTTATTTTTCATATGATTTGAGTTTAGACACAACTCTAATCTACTCATTAAAAACCAAATAGCACTTTTCAATTAACTCAAAGGTCTTCATGCATAAACATGCTTTTCATGCTATTTAATTCGATAGACTAGAATAAATCAATAATCAAAGCATTACAATCAATCCCTTAACCATTTTGACACAAAACGAATTACTCATGGAAATACAGCTGGCGCGTTCGGCGCCAAGTTCATGTGGTTCGCATGAACCCATAGAAGCAATGGCGCGAGTAGCACCGCTCTCCGCGTGGGTCGCACGGGCTGCAGAACGTGGATACTCATGAACACGAACCGCATCTACCTTATATCATTCTATCAATACACACCAATGTCAATCCTAACCACATGCTTTTCTAATCTAACCTTAAAGAATATAAAATACAAAGATTAAAAACAAGAAAACACACCTTATCCCTTGCCATTTGAAGAATCTAGAACTTGAAAGACTCAAGAATTGCTTCTAAAATGCAAAAAGAATTTTACCAAGAACAAGCAATATGGAATCCTTCAATTGTACTCAAAATGTAAACAAAATGAAATAGGAATAGGGGACTAATGGTTGAGACTGCTGATGGGTGAAGGAAAGGCTCACAAATAGGGTTTCAAATTTTAAATTTTAAAACTACCCTCGTGATGTCACGCGGCTCGCGCCGATGTCCATGCGAGTCGAACCACTATCCAGAATGCGTGGTGCGAGTAGCGCCAGGTTCACACGATTAGCGTGAACCTATAGAATCCAAACCTTCCTCTCTGCATCTTGGCGCGACTGGCATCACACCCCACGCGATCCGCTTGGGGTTCCAAACTTGCTTTTTCAATTATTTTTGTTATTTTTCTAAGTATGGAATCAAAACACTTAAACTTAAAGCAAGTTTAA
This sequence comes from Glycine tomentella, assembly GCA_007407185.1. Lineage (NCBI taxonomy): Eukaryota > Viridiplantae > Streptophyta > Magnoliopsida > Fabales > Fabaceae > Glycine > Glycine tomentella. The sequence continues at coordinate 33,794 of PYAF01005599.1, forward strand.
AAGAAACATGCTTAAAACAATGAAAAATTTAAACTCCAAACTAAATTATGATAACGACTAGTTAAACCAAATATCAAAACACAAAAGAAAACATAAAAACCTAGGATTGTCTTCCAAGTAGCGCTTGTTTAACGTCATTTAGCTTGACGCATCTACCTTTAATTCTCATGTGAATTCAATGGAATAGAAACAATGTTCCTTTACACTTTTCCTCCATAATAGAGCTTTAACCTGCATCCATTTACCTTAAAAGAACGGTAACTATCCAGTGGGGAAATCCTTATCGTTCCATATGGATAAACTTCCCGTACTATGAAAGGACTAGACCATCGGGATTTCAGCTTTCCTGGAAACAATCTCAAATGAGAATTATAAAGAAGTACCTGTTGTTCTGGCTCGAATTCTTTTGGGCAAATTTTGTTGTCATGCCACTTCTTTGTCTTTTCCTTATATAATCTGGCATTCTCATAAGCATTCAACCTGAACTCATCAAGCTCATTTAATTGCAATAATCTTTTGTCATGAGCTTTAGAAAGTTCAAAGTTAAGAAATTTAGTAGCCCATATGGCTTTATGTTCTAATTCAATAGGAAGATGACAAGACTTACCATATAACATCTGGAAAGGTGACATACCTATTGGAGTCTTGAAAGCTGTTCTGTATGCCCATAATGCATCATCAAGCTTCTTAGCCCAATCTTTTCCAGAACTTCCAATAGTCTTTTCATGAATTCTTTTCAACTCCCTATTAGAAATCTCTACTTGACCACTTGTTTGTGGATGGTATGGAGTAGCCACTCTATGGTTAACCCCATATTTAGCAAGCAAACTAGAGAACTGTTTGTTGCAAAAATGAGTACCTCCATCACTGATGATTGCTCTTGGTACTCCAAACCTAGTAGATATATGCTTCCGAAGAAAGTTCACAACAACTTTCGAATCATTTGTAGGTAAAGCCACTGCTTCTACCCACTTGGAAACATAGTCAACAACAACTAATATATATTGATTGGAATCTGACTTGGGAAAGGGTCCCATGAAGTCAATTCCCCATACATCAAATATCTCTACTTCTAATATATTGTTGAGTGGCATGTCATCTCTCCTAGAGATATTACCTGTTCTATGGCATTTGTCACATTCCTCCACATAATCTTGTGCATCTTTAAACAATGTTGGCCAGTAGTACCCACATTGCAACACCTTTTGTGCTGTCCTATTTCCTCCAAAGTGACCTCCATAATATGAAGAATGACAATGCCACAAAATCTGTGGCAATTCGGCTCCACCTGCACATCTGCGAATAACACCATCTGTACATCTATAATATAGAAAAGGGTTATCCCATAAATACCTTTGTGCATCATGAAGGAATCTCTTTTTTCTGCTGCCAAGTAAGACCTCCAGGAAGAAAACCTGAAGCTTTAAAATTATCCATGTCAGCAAACCAAGGACCGTTTTTAGTTACCATCATAACTTTCTCATCAGGGAAAGATTCATTGATGACTATTTCTGGTCCATCCTGTAACTTATTCTCCTGAATCCTTGATAGATGGTCAGCTACTTTGTTTTCTACTCCAACCTTGTCCTTGATCTCCAGATCAAATTCCTGAAACAACATCATCCAACGCAATAATCGTGGCTTTGCATCCTGCTTATTCATTAAATACTTAATAGCAGCATGGTCAGTGTAAACAATCACTTTAGAACCAATCAAATAAGACCTAAATTTGTCTAATGCATATACTACAGCTAGCATTTCTTTTTCAATAGTGGCATAATTGATTTGTGCCTCATTTAAAATCTTACTAGCATAATATATTACATGTAAACGTTTATCTTTTCTTTGTCCTAAAACAGCACCTATTGCATAAGCACTAGCATCACACATTAATTCAAATGGTAAATTCCAATCAGGTGCAATCAAAATAGGTGCAGTGGTAAGTTTCTTTTTCAGCACATTAAATGAATCAAGACAATTTTTATCAAAACAAAAATCTACTCCATTTTCTGTTAATTGGCTAAGAGGTTTTGCAATTTTGGAAAAATCTTTTATGAACCTCCTATAGAATCCTGCATGGCCTAGAAAACTTCGCACACCACTAACATTAATAGGGGGAGGTAATTTTTCAATTAGCAACAATTTAGCTCTATCTACCTCTATCCCTTTATTAGAAATCTTATGACCTAAAACAATACCCTCTTGAACCATGAAATGACATTTTTCCCAATTTAGAACTAAATTCGTTTCTTGACATCTTTTTAAGACCTTAGCTAAATTAGCTAAACAAGACTCAAAACAAGAACCAAACACAGAAAAATCATCCATGAATACTTCCAAACCTTTCTCAACCATATCAGAAAATATAGAAAGCATGCATCTTTGAAATGTCGTTGGTGCATTACAAAGGCCAAATGACATTCTTCTGTACGCAAATACTCCAAATGGGCATGTAAATGTTGTTTTCTCCTGATCCTCAGGTGCCACTGGAATTTGGTTGTAACCAGAATATCCATCCAAAAAGCAATAGTATTCATGGCCGGCTAACCTTTCCAACATTTGATCAATGAATGGCAATGGAAAATGGTCCTTCCTTGTGGCATCATTCAGTTTTCTATAATCCACGCACATCCTCCATCCAGTAATAGTTCTTGTGGGAATTAAGTCATTGTTGTTATTTTGAATGACTGTCATTCCACCTTTCTTAGGGACAACCTGTACAGGACTTACCCAAGCAATATCTGAAATTGGGTAAATCATTCCTGCATCTAACAATTTCACTACTTCTTTTCTTACCACTTCCTTCATGGTAGGATTCAATCTCCTTTGTGGTTGCCTTAATGGTTTCACATCATCTTCCATAAGAATTTTATGCGTGAAAAAAGATAGATTAATACCTTTTAAATCAGAGATTAACCATCCTATGGCTGTCTTGTGTTCTTTGAGTACTTTTAGCAAGTGTTGTTCTTCATATACATCCAGCCCTTTATTGATAATGACTGGAAATGTCTTTTCATCATCCAAGAATACATACTTCAGTGTCTCTGGTAGTTCCTTCAACTCAACCTTCGGTGCTTTAGTTGATGGCTCAGACTCCACTTTATCTAACACCTCCAAGGCTACCTCAACATCTTCTTGTACTACCTCTGTACTGAAGGCTTCAAGATATTCTTCAAGATTCTAGTAATCTGTTTTATCTATATGAGTTAAAGTGTCTAAAATGTCCAACCTAAAACAATCATGTTTGTTAGTAGGATTTTTCATTACATCAAAAACATTACATACAACAGATTCGTTATCCATTCTAAGCTCTAATTTTCGCTGCTCTACATCAATCAGTGCCCTAGCAGTGGCTAAAAATGATCTACCTAGTAACAGAGGTATCTCACTCTCACCTTCCATATCTAACACAATAAAATCTGCAGGAAAAATAAATTTAGCAGCTTTTACCAGCACGTCTTCAATTATTCCGGTCGGCTTTCTCAACGAACGATCTGCAAGCTGCAATGAAATTCTAATCGGTTTCAGCTCGGAAATTCCCAATGACTTGCATAAGGACAGCGGCATCAGATTTATGCTAGCTCCCAGATCACATAATGCTCTTCCAACGTCAACATTACCTATCGCAATAGGAATGTTGAAACTCCCTGGATCCTTCCTCTTCGGTGGAAGCTTCCTTTGTATAATCGCACTGCACTCCTCAGTAAGTGCTATAGTCTCGCAACCCTGCAATTTATGCTTCCTAGACAATAATTCTTTCATGAATTTTGCATAGTTAGGCATATTAGCTAAAGCTTCAATAAAAGGAATATTTATATGTAATTTCTTAAACATTTCTAAAAACTTAGTATATTGTTTTTTCTGTGCTTGTTGTTTCAGCCTCATGGGATAGGGTGGTTTCTCAAAACGAGAGAAATCCCATTGCTTCTTCTGAGTTGCAGGATCTTTCTCTTTCTTTTCTTCCTTGCTCATCGGTATCTTGACTACTAGTTCTTCAGAAACATCTTCCTCTTCAGCTTCTTCAACCATCTTGGGCATTTCTGGAGATTTTGTTTCAAGTCCACTTTTGGTGGTGATTGCCTTTGCCTATTCCCTTGGGTTGAAAATTGTATCGCTTGGGAACTGTCCTTGAGACCTTTCAGTTAACTGCTTAGTTAACTGACCTATCTGATTCTCAAGATTCCTGATAGAGGCATCTTGATTCTTACGATGTGCTCTGGTCTCACTGATGAAAGCATTGGTTTCCTTAATGAACGAATTTGTGACTTGAATATGTTCATTAGTAGTTTTAGACAACTGCAACATTGCCTTCTCAAGCTCCGATGGTTCCTTAGGTGGAACAGGTGGAGGCTGCAAATAATTGTTAGATTTGTAATCTAATCCTCCCCCTTGAATCCTCCTTTGAAAGTTATTACCTGGAGTATAGTTTGGCGTCCTCTGAAAATTGGAATGATTTCTCTGGTCATACCAAACTCCATTCACCTGAATAGGGTCAGCTCCTACCAATGTAGGACATACATTGGTTTCATGATCTCCCTGGCAATATTCACATATGGTTGGCTGTGCTCTGATAGTTGAAGCTTGAACTGAAGATCCTTCCATCCGATCAAGTCTTGCATTCAGCTTCGCCATTTGTTGTGCTAAGAGTTTCTGCTCAGCCAACATTGCATCAGTGCTTCCTAACTGGATAACATCCCTCTTAGGTTGACATGCAATGCTATCACCTTCATTATGTGCCAGTGAATCAATAAGCTCATAAGTCTGTGTTGCCGTCTTCGATCTGATCGAACCTCCTGCTGCAACATTTACTAGCAGTCAAGATTCTAATGTCATCCCATTGAAGAAGACACGGACTTTCTTTCCCACAGTCATATCGTACTGTGGACATTTCCGAATGAATTCTTGAAATTGATTCCACGCTGCGCAGAGACTCTCTCCCCCCTTTCTGTGCAAAGTTGTTGATTTCGTTCACCAACCTGTTATATTTCTCCACTGAAAAATATTGGGAAAAGAATTTAGTGACTAATTCTTCCCAAGTGCTGATACTGTTGGGTGTTTGTCTGTCTAACCAATGAAGGGCTTTTCCTTTAACTACAAAAGGAAATAAACGGAGTCTCACAGCGTCATCTGATACCCCCTAGTGCCTTATGGTGTCACAGATTCGCAAGAACCTGTCAATAAAATCGTGAGGGTCTTCGTTGTCTTCTCCACCAAATTGGCTTCTTTCCACCAAAACAATTAATGATGGATTAATGTCAAATTTATTAGCCTAGATTGGTGGTCGGACTATACTCAGATTGGGTCTTGTAAATAATGGAGCGAGTAGTTCTTCCATTATTTCTTCTCTTTGTGGTTGATGTGGCTGATGATTATTTTCTGCCATTTCCAGTTCTAATTCCTCAGATGAATTAGAATTATTTTTTGCTTCTCATCTCTGCTTGCCCAATTTCCTATTTCTTCTTGCGGTTTTCTCTATTTCTGGATCAAATTCCAAAGATTCAGGAATAACTGTGCCTCGCATAAACTAACAAACAGATCAATAATAACAAAAAATCCAATAATAAAGATTAAATTACAAATAAAATAGTATAATTAATCCCCGACAACGAGGCCAAAAACTTGTTGTGTCAAATAATTGATGCGTAACTCATGGCAAGTGCACCGATCGTTCAAGTAATAACAATGATAAGTAAAGATCGTTCCCATGAGGATTGAGATACTAAATTAACTGTAATTTTATGGTCTTGATTATTGGAAGAGAAAACAATGATGTAGATGAAATTTGGGTGTAAATTGGTTTAATGATTGTAAATGACATTAAGAATAAAATGATGTAAATTGAATATTTAATCAAGATTTAGAAATAATTATGGTAAAGCACATTCCCCATAGTTCCCTTTATGTAATTGAATTGATAAATTAACTCTAATTAATATAATTACTAAGATATATGCTTTTCTAATATAGCTAAACCCTGATTCCTCGGTCATTTAACCCTTTAATCTAAATTAAGAACCCAAATCCCTTAGTGATTCCCTTTAGATTAAGCATGAAGTTAGCATATTAACTATCTACAATCCTTTATACCTCCCCTAGGTAATATCGCAACCGTTACTCTATTGTTTTCAGAAACTATAATCCCAACATTCCTATTGTGAATTATAACCCTATGTAATCTAATAGAGTGATCAATTCTAATTAGATTTAATCAATGCAAAACACAACAGAGTAAAGCAATTATAATAAACTTTATTAGAAAGCAATTCAAATAACACAGAGTTCACGTAGGATCCTGGCTAAACCATAATTACAAAGGAATTTTAGCCAGACATAGTTATGTCTGACTTCATACAATTGAACTTATTTACGAATTTAAGAGGTGATAGCAATTAACTTATTTGAGAATTTTATTAGAACTAGAATTTTGGGAAAGGAATACATGTGAGTCACAATCCTAGGTTGCTTCATAAAACTTGTTTTCACACCAAACTTTATGCTCTGATACTTGTTTTCTTAACAGAACAATTGAATAAACTTTCTTCAAAATTAGTTTAAACTATAATTACTTAGTGCATGTTTAAGTAACAGTTGCAAACGAGCATTGCAACTTGGGAATCCCCGATACACCAAAATAGCCAATGTACCATTGTCGTACCAGTGTCGGAAACTGATATGGCCCCGATACATCTCAATACATATCCAGGAAGTATCAATTTTTTTTAAAAAGGATACGATTGGGACATGACAGTGACACACCTTAAGTTGAAGGGATACAAACACTTTTGGATTTTTTTTAAGTTTTATAATTTTAATATTTTAAATTAAAAATTAAAATTGGAAAGACTTAAAGTAAAGGGAACACACTAGTAACCTCTTCAGTTCCCTCTTTACACGTCATTCAGTAAAAAAAGTTTTATTTCTTCATGCTTCACTACGACTTCTAGCGAAAAATATTCTCACTCGTCAACTTTCCTCTTCATGTTGATAAAGATCAGACGATGGACGATGGTTCCTAGCATGATGATCTTTATTCTCTTCCAACACAGTTCGACGATCTCTCATCTCTCGAGTGTTTCTAGTGAGGGCACCACCATGTTGTGTGTTTTTTTGGTGAGTATATCTACTCTCATCCTTTTCTGATGTTGTCCAATGAGGTCACCATTCTTTGCACATTTTTAATTCAGGTGATTTCTTCTTAGCTTTTTGCTTTCGATTTCTTTGTGTTTTCTATATTTCGTTCAATAGGTTTTTATTGATGGGAGTGATGTTGTAGTTTTTATTGGTTTTTGATTCCTCCTTGTTTTTGAAATTCAATATAAAAAATGAATTATCACTTGGTTGTAGCATGTTCATGATTTTGACTTGTCATGTTTTGAGTTCTTTTATGATGTTGTGTTATGTTGTTATTATTTTGTAGTTATGTATCTTGGAAAAAATGTCTACACCTATGGGAGAGGGTTCAAATGCTAGGGTCAATTCTAGTGCTACTCGTAGATATGCTTCCTCAAAAACTATAGATGATCATGCACCACTATGGGCATTTGTTACAATCAATGAAAAACAGAGGAGAGGGGGTGACAATAAGAGCTGAACTTGTAATTTTTGTGAAAGAACTGCCAATAGTTCATACTCTAGTGTTAAATCACGTTTACTTAGAATTTCAGGTCAAAGAGTTTTTGTTTGTCATAAAGTTAGTTATGAATATTTAGTTGATTTAGAAAGAATTTGTGAAGAGGTTGAAAAAATATTAAAGCCCAAAAATGTTCCACTTCCTATTGACAATAGGACTCCAATTGCACCAACATTGCCACCAAAAAGAAGAAGAATGAGAACTTGCAATGATGCTGAAAATATACAAGATTGTCTCAAATGTTGTTGATAAGAATAAACTTAGAGTTGAGATAGCAAGAAGGTTTTATTTTGTTGGTCTATCATCTCATCATGCTAGAAATTCATTTTTTTTTTTGTAGTTTTTATTCATCGATTACTAGTAAGAATTTTAGTGCCTTTGTTCCTCCTAGTTATAATGCGTTAAGAACTGGTCTTTTGTAGTAAGAGAGGTCTCATATTGAGAGGTTAATTCTACTTGTCAAAAAATTATGGCCTTTAAAAGGAGTTACATTTGTTGTCGACGGTTGGATAGATACTCAGAGAAGGCCTTTGATGAACTTCATAGTTGTATGTGAAGAAAGACCTATATTTTTTAAGGTTGTTGATGGGTCAAAGGAGTACAAGGATAGGCATTACATGGAAAGCATAATACAAGATGTAATCAAAGTAGGTAGGAACACAAAACGTGGTCTAAATCATAACGAATAATCAATGCACCTATTAGTAAGGCAATTAGGTTATTGATAGAAGCTGGATTTCCTCATATTTTTTGGACCCTTGTGTGGTTCATACTTTGAATCATTGAGTGAAAAAACATGTATTGCAAAAAAAATGTTAATGAGAATGAGAATGTCTTCAATGAGTGTGGGTGGATTACTAAAGTTATTGATGATGCTTCATAAATTAAGACTTTCATCATGACTTATTCAATGAGATTAGCTATTAATTTTAATGAGTTTTCTTCTCTTAAATTGCTTGTAGTTGTTGTCACATTTTTTGCCTCCATGATAATCATGTTAAAAAGATTGAAATTGTTGAAACATTGTATGCAAAATATGACCATTAGTAATCAATGGAATAATTATAGAGAAGATGATGTTAGAAAAGCAGTACATGTGAAAGAGTTGATTTTGAATGATATATGGTGGGATAAAGTACATTTCATTTTTTCTTTCATGAATCCTATATATAGCATGATTAGGATACGTGACACTAATGTTTCCACTCTTCATTTGGTGTATGAAATGTGGGATTCTATGATAGAAAAGGTGAAGGCAACCATCTATAGGCATGATGCAAATAAATGAAGTTTCTACTTCCTATAATGTTGTTCAAAAAATACTTAATTATAGGTGGAGCAAGAGTTGTACTCCACTTCGTTGCTTAAGTCATTTTCTAAATTTGAGGTAGTATTTTTATATTAATTTGTCAATGATGCATGACTTAGAAGGCTCATTCCCAATCATAGTATATCTAAAATATTTTTTATTATTTATAGGTATTATAGTGAAACATGACTTAATGAGACTTCAAGTAAGGTTCCTCCTTGGGAATGACAACTGGCACGAGTAGTACTTAACTGCTACTCATCCCATGTGCTAAAACATTCCCTTGTGCCTGCCTCGTGAAACCATGAATATCCATGAATATTGAAAAAAAATTGGAAAACAAATATTTTTTTCTTGTAGCAAAACTAAGAAAAACATATAGTACTCAACAATTCCTTGAAAATGAGACTTTTTAAAACATGTCCATTGCATAACTCCAAAGCATAAATTCAAATAACATTAGTCTCTTTAAAACATTAGTTAAAATGAATTTAGTCTATCTAAAACACAAGTCCAATAAAGACATTAGTTCAATTCCTTAAGTGATGAGGACCAACTCAGAGCATGGACCTTGAAGCATAGCATAAATTTGATGGAATAGTCACAAGAATATGTGCTAAGAAAATGGTGAATGAAGCCCAAACCAAAATTGGTCAATTGCTTGAGGAATAAGGAAAATGAGCTAACTTAAAGAGAAGACCCAAGAATAAATCTGACTTGTTATTTGGGTCCAATATTTTCGTTTTGGATTTTTTTTTATCAAAATAAAGGACTGAAGTTTATTTTTCTTTATTTTGTAATTGTTGGCTTGCTTACATATATTTAATAGCCACTAACTTGGAATAAATTTTGTCATTAAGAGTTTAATTACTAGTAGGAACTCTTGGCATGCCTTATGACAATTATATTTACCTCGTAATTATATAGATTTGGATGAAATCATAATTTAGCTTTGTGCTAAGTGTGAGAGAATTGTTTTCTCTTGGTTCTTAGGTAGAACCCAAAATTCTTATCAAAGAATTCATATTTTTTGTGGCAAATTCTCCTTTATTTATCGATCCTTAGGGATTGTGACATTGTTCATTCCCATTTCTCACCTCAATATGTTTTTCCTTTTCTTGTAAAAAAATTTCCTTTAATTTGTAGGTCTGTTAAGATGCTAAATTGTGATCCATGAAAAAAGGGTTCTCATCATTAGGTTTGAATAATAATAAACAACTTCAACTTTAACTTTCATTCTTCAATTGGTATTTTACTCTTCAACAACCTCACGTTGGCGACTTAATCGTTGAAACAAAAAACATCCAAATTAAAACCACTAATAATTGATATTGTTAAAATTGTTAAAATTGGAATGAAATATATATATATATATATATACATATATATATGTATATATATATATATATATATATATATAAAGATACTAACATCATCAACTTCTATTTCCTCTAACACTTTTTGGAGTAACATTTTGTCCACCTTCAATTTAGTTGAGCCTGAAAAAGAAAACAAGTTCGTTCAAATATATAATTAATATGAATATCTAATTACAAGTGTTAATGTAATTACCTTCCATGTCGATCCAAAGCCAATCTTGGAGACACATCAATGCCTCTAAAGTATCTGGATGTAATTTGCTATGATGTGGAAGTAAAAATACAACCAAATGTACTAAATAAAGACTGTGAAGGAACACTTGAGATAGGAATTGCTAGAAAATCTCTTGCAATCATTTGCAACGTTGTGTATTTTAATCCATTATCCTTTAACCAAACTAAGATATCAAATTATTCATCTGAGTCTACAATATTGACTCCTCCAAATACAAATTAACTTTTGTCTAACCATTTGATAGATTAGTTTGTTTTGTAGCCAATGTTTTGAGAATTCTGACTTCCAAATGTCTTTGCCTTTTTTTCCACTAGCATCCCCATGTACTACATTTGAATTCAAACATTGACTTAAAAAAACTTATTACTTATCCTTCAATTTCATGTGATACTCTCTTACCAACTCTTGACAAAGAGTTCTTACCCTTTTAATTTCATAATCAACTTTGTCTCCATAAATTTTGGAGAAAAAATAATCTAACAAGTCAACTTTATATTGGTGGTCTAACACAATACCAACAACCATCACCCCAGTCATCACATCCTAGTATTTCTCAAATTTGACAACCATAGATTCAGTCATTTCATGAATAACATCCATAGGAGATATAATCCAATCAATCAAAGCCAACTTAATTACACACATTTTTGAAAAAAGAAACATTTGCAATTGGATATGAAGAATCGAAAAATAAGTGTCACATCATAAAATATTTCCAACCTTTCACAAATTTCTTTTGCCATTAGTCAATCATACTCATTAAGCAAAGCTTTGTATTGACTATACCTTTGTGCCAATTGATCACAGACATCTTGGCATTGTATGGTCACTTGAAGCATTAAAAATGTAGAATTCAGCCTAATTTTGCAATCAAGAATCAACTTTCTATCAATTGAAATATTCATTTGACCACATGTCTCTATAAATTTCTCATTTCTTTTGGGTGTTGTTGTCCAATAACTAACACTTTCTCTAACCTTTTCAATGCCATAAGTGATTATGGACAAACTATCTTTGACAATTAAATTCACTATACAAGCACAACAACACATGTGAAATAGTTGTCCACCCAAAATAAGAGATCTAGGTAGATTTTTTTTGTACAATGTGTTTAATCATAACATCATTTGTACTACAATTATCAACAGTCAAAATTGAAAGCTTCCTATCAAGATTCTAATCCATCAAACATTGAACCAAGACTTCAGCAAGAGCTATGCTAGTATGAGGAACAGACACGTATATGAGCCTAAGTTTAAAATAAAAATTTCAATCATCTAATCACCAACAACAAAATATAATATAATAGAATCATAAATAAAGTGAGTTGTGATAGTTTAGTGTTACTACCTTACAAGTCGACTTTGTAGTTTCATAGAATCATCAATAAAGTGAGTTGTGATAGTCATATAGCCTTTATTTTGATTACTAGCAGTCCACATATTAGTAGTAATTGCAACCCGACATTGAATCTTTGCAAACATTTTCATTGTAATCGCTTTCATTTCATGATAATCCTTCATAAGGTCACTTTTGAGTGTGTTTCGACAAACCATATTGAATAAAGGTTGCAAAGTAACACAAAATTCTTTAAAGCCAATGTGATCAATAATTGACAACGAATACTCATGAAGAACTATCATGTGACAAAGTGCATGCCTAGCTATTTCTTTATTAAAGATGTAATTTCCAACAACTACTATTTCACCCCCTACTTTTCCAGTTTTCAGAAGTGATTGCCTAATGTCTTGTGTTGTTCGGATTTTGCAAGTCTTCCAATGATTACGCAAGTGTGTCGTCTATTGCTTTGTGTCACCCAAAAGTTTAGCTTGACAATATTGCAAACAATTTTTCATTATCCATCTGAATCTTCTCTCAAAGTGTTTTCAAACTACTGAATATAACTTTCTTGAGTGACCAATTGAAACTGAGCTTTTGGTTCCATCATGAGCTTCATTCATAGGAACATCAGTTGATTCACAAGGACTTGATTCACTTACATTAGGTAACACGATTTTTGCTTGTTGTTCTTCAGTGGACATTCTGTTAAAAAACTAATTATAGTAAAGTTAGTAAATTGTTCAATTTAACAAAGTGAAGTTGATAAATTATCCATCCCAAAACAAAAAAAGAAGAAGCAACTAACACTTAAATGGTAAATTGTCCACCAATAGAAAGAAACAACTACAACACTTAAAACAAATAATTAGAGCATGACAATAAGTTAAAATACCATACAATGCTTAAATTTCTAGATTTCCAAATCAATGAATCATACAAACTCACCAATTAATTTAACATATTACTACTTGTAATTAGAGCACGACAACAAGTTTAGCAAAATTACTTGAGGTAAATGCAACAACCTTTTTCATTAATTCAAGCTTGTTAGGTAGTAAAACTGAAAAATGATTATGCATTTGCATCCCACCATCATAGTTAAGAATCAAATAATCATGGCATCTAGTACACAATCAAGTCCCTTTAATTGACAAAAGAAATATATGATAAGGCTGAGTGTTGATGGTGTAACGAGGTTAAAAGATGAGTGAGGGGTGTGATGAGTTTAAAAGAAATACTTGTGGGAGTGTTGACGGTGTCAGAAGTGTGGGGTGCGACAGTGATGACAAGGGTATTGTACTGTGAGGGAGAGTGTTGTTGATGACAAGGGTGCTATGCGGGGATGACGACAATGAGGTTGTCCCTTTGCATAGTGTTATGTTGTTGTTGCTAGAACGGTGCAGTGACGCCGATGAGGGAGGGATAGGAACGTCAAGATGAAGGTGATAGGTGAGAGAGGGAAGGAAAGTGTGCGTGAATGTGAAAGAGAGGAGCAAATAGGATAGGGTTTTATATGTACGTACTTGTGTTTCACACAAATTTATATCAACCATTGCATAAACACTTTAATGTATATATATATATATATATATATATATATATATATATATATATATAACTTTTTATCAAACTATGAACACATATTAAAATACCATAATATATAATTGCGTAAATTATAACTTTTACTGTTGATAATAATATATAGTCATTTTTCTTCCAAAAAAATTAATTTATACTCATTTTAAAAATATAATTTTTCTCGTGTGACTTTTTTTTTAATTATATGATATTTTCAAATTAATTTTAAATATGTTGTAGCATTATTGTATTTTTTATTTTGTAAAATTTATTTATTTTATATCGTGATGCGCTATTTATCTGTCTTCTTTATATCCATATTTTTTTAGATGAAATTTTTATTCACCTTTCTTCCCTTCCCTTAAATATTTTTTGGATCCCTTCCTACATAACGTAGTTTTAGTTTATTTAAGTATTTTATTAGAAAAATTAACCACAATGTGTGTACAAGAATTAATCATATTTTACCCAATCGTGTAGCTAGTGCTTAGGCTACCAAAATTTTCCATATTCTGCAAACTATACATTAAATTTGTTCTATATTACAGAATTCCTTGTCAGATACATAAAGTTGTATATAAACTAATGTATAACTAAAAAAAAAAAATGTTACGTGTAAGTCTGTAAGTAGCAGGGTGTGTGAGATGGCACAAAGCTAAAGCCAGAAACGATTTAGCTGGAGTGCTGAAGAATATCCACTTGCTTAGTCCTATTTGGTTCAGCTTTCCATAATGGATCCATATGCATTAACACAAACTTGTACTAAACATTTCTTTTTAAGTAAAACTTAAATATCTATCTATATATAAATTATAATGGTATATATATATATATATATATATATATATATATATATATATATAGATCATAAATATTCTTTTTTGGAAAAAAAATTTAATTTGTTCGAGTTAAGTATGTACTATTATGAAATTAAATATATTTTTTTCATGAATAATTTTTTTTTCAAATATTTAACATAATTATATAATTAAAACTCAACCAGCACGAGATTACAGAATAAGTTCAAACAATTTCGTGTGTCAGTTTATTGAGACTAAATTATATATAATCTATTAACTATCATGAAATAATTTCCATTATGTAGTATTTTGAAATAAATCTATCTGACATATTAATATAGAGATAAAAGAGTTTTTTTTTCTCTTTTAAATTGGATATATATAATTTAGAAGAATTGTTGATATATGTTCGGTAAAATATTTAACAAAACTATAAATGCCAACTTATGATAACCTTCATTAACTGTTACAGTTTAGATTGATAAAATATACAAAGCTTAGCTAGCTAGCTTAATATATATAGATCCGGTGAATAATTCTTCCAACTATATACTAGTAATATTAATTAAGTGTACTTGTGTATGAGGAACGTGGGGATCGATTGTGGTTTCTTTGTAATGAGGTGATGTAATGCAAGTGCTAACTGTTTTTGCATTTCCATATTCGTTGATGAAGCTAAAGATTAGCACCATCTTTTGTTTTAATATAGAAACCCTTCCATCCAACTACTTTTGACCCTGACCAAGGCTTTCTATAATTATCAATCATGCTTTAATTTTTTCCTCTCACCCTTAAAACATGCATTGTATTTGGATTGATGATGATTAACATATCTTTTCCTCGAAGCATGCATGTCATCCACTTGTTTAACTTATAATATACAGTGATAATTCTTAGCCTATTTCATAATTTTGAATTTGGTGCAACCTTAGAACTAGGAACAATTCAATATTTTTTAATGCTGCCAACTCATCGAAATTTTGGAAGTTTTTGGATTGCTTTCTATTTGACTAGAGATGGAAATAGGCCAGATCAGGCTTGGTTAGACCTGGCCTTGACCTTATTTAAAAATATCAAGTCTGGCCTAGCTTATTTATCTGTTATAGGCTTTTTTTAGGCTTGACCTAGTCTATTTAAAAGCTTGATTTGGCCTACAAGCCTGTTAAAAAGCCTATTTTACAATAAATATTATATATTAGTGAGACTTCGAGAATTCGCATAATACTTTTTTTAATTTAATATAAAGAAATACATATATTGACATACTTCCCTTTTAATTTGTGAGTTAAAAAAATTAAAATTAATTAGAGCACTCTAATATGAGATTAAAATTTACTAATCACAATAAACTTAATTGAAAATTGATTTATATTTTTTTAGTTTTAATATATATATATATATGTTTTTTTACAAACTTATTACAAAGATTTCAAATTTCCTATTTTATATTTTAAGTAAAATAGACTATTTAGATTTTATCTTATCTTATTTTATTCTTTTTTAAAAAAGATTGATTTATATCTTTTTAATTTTAATATCTATCTATATCTATATATATATATATATATATATATATATATATATATATATATAGGCTAGTCTAGCAGGCTTAACAGGTTTTTTTGTAAAACTTGAGCCCAACCTTTTTATTTAAATAGACTTTTTAAAGAGTCTAAGTCTGATTTTTATAATAAACAAGTTAGATTAAATCAGACCTCTAATAGACAGTCTGGCTTATTTTCATCCCTATATTTGACTATATCTAGTATATTTGTAGTGGTTTGATGAGTGCCACTAAGAGGGGCTTAGAATTTTCCGACAAATTGCGCTACAACCCCACTCCCAAGCCCAAGATGCACTTTAAACCCTTGGCATTCTTCAAGTATCACATGTATACCTTACATATGCAATTTTCTAATTGTCCATAATATAAACCGGGGGCGAAACAGAAAATTTAGACATAACTAAACATACTAGGTTGCAGTAATAAATTTCCGCAGTTATTACAATATGTTTTTCCTTTATTTTCAAATGATTTATGACCAACTATAATACTTTCAGAGGCTATATTGATGATTTATTCTAATTTAAATTAAAAAATTTAAAGTAATAATGATAAAACTGCGCATGTATCATAAGTATAAAGTAAAAAAGAAAACACTAAATGATATCCTTACCTTTTAAAGATGTTTATATAAAGACTATTTTATCATATTGAAGATAAATTATATTATTCTCATCATCTCATGATATAGTTAATTAGTCATAATTAAAACATAAGATTAAATATTTTTTTCGTGCATGTACTTCAACGTGTTTTTCATTTTTATTGCTGTAATTTTTTTTTTGTTTTAGTCATTTTAAATACGTTTGTTTTATTTTTTAGGTTTAAAGTGTTTTAGAGATAATATTTTTTTCATTATTCAAAGTATTTTTTAAAGCGTTTTAAAAAAAACAAAAACAATACATTTTACAAGGATTAAAATAAATTTTTTCAGGAAAAAAATATAAAAAAAAACTACTAAATTACAGGAAAAAAATGTATTTAAACGCAAAATAGTTTTTTATTTATTAAATCTTATAATATGTTACTGTTACGCATAAGATTCACCTGGCTGTATACTACATACAACAACCCCCTTGTGAATGTTTACTAAAGCACTCGTAAATCGTGAAATGCATTGGTTTATCTTGGGAGTAATAATATAGAGTATTTTTTGGGACACATGCGCATATAAGTTTTCATATATATTAATGGTCTATTTTGGAGGCTAAACGCGTATTTCTTCAATTTTCATTCTTCACACCTTAAAGATATAAGTGCTTTGCTACCTTCCGTGCGTTTAATTTGTCTAACTTTCCTCTTACCGTACGTGTTTGACTCTTGCTGGCTTGGAAGCAACATAACCCCTTAATTCATTACTGTTCTTATCCGAAAATTAAAATGATTTGTATCATCTCATTTTTCTTATGACGGAAACACGATGTGATATTAAAATCATTTTACCTAAGAACGTGTCACTATATAATATATATGTGGATGAATATAATAATCCCGTTACCTGTGCATGCGTCTGTTAATTTTAACGCAACACGGCATGTTAACGACGACGTATTTTTAAAAAATGAAAAATTGAGAATATAAAAAGTATTGCTTGCTATTTCATCCTTTTGAATTTAGTCTTTTGTCATAGGTACGGTTTAATAATTATTTTATTCCATAAAACTTTTTAATATGGAATATAAGAATATCTATAATTTTTCATAGATAGTATTAACTAAGTACGTATATAATTATAATAATTTTGCGACTTACATTCATATATATACACAATTTTAATTAAAAAAATTGACTTTGACACAGCTAGGAGGTGGTTATCATCCTCTTGCATTAAAACTAATTTTACAACCATATACTTTGGATATACTTTGGAAAAGTCCCCTTTTCTTGACAAATATATACTCTCCGTCTTAACAATGAGCGACAACCTTTTCTTAACAACCTAATTGTTTGTGGACCAAACTAAGGGTAAAACAGTTTTAAGTCCATCAATAAAAATAATATTTACTTTTAGGTTTTATAAAGAAAAAGATGTCGCAATTATAAAAAAAAATGTCACATATGTTTAAAAAAGATCTAATACATTATTCTATATTTAAAGTAAAATACTTTTTTAAAAAAATTATTTTGGGTCTCATTTGTCATTGAATCAATCCTGTGCAGTAGAATAATAATTTCTTGAAATATTTTTTTTGATAGTTTTAATTAATTATAATATGTTTATATATGTACTGTTTTAATCAGTTTCAGCTTGTAATTTTTTAGATTAATTGGATATTTATGGGATTGTAGACTTTAGTCCGAATTGAAAGGGAGTATGAAAAAGCTAATAATAAGACAAAAAGAAACGATTGAATTAGATGACGCGCGTGAGTAATAAAATATCTGAATCATGTTTAGTGGTTAAAACTTACATTCTAATATTTCATTTCGTGTTTTAAATTGTTTCTTGATATGCCACTCTTATGTACTTTTTTTTTTTTTTTAAGTTTTTGTAATAAGGATTTAAATATTTGATTATATTATGGACAACATATATAACGTTTTTATGTGATTAAGTACTTAATTATATGTTTTTCTTGAATCTTAACACTTGTCATGACCTAATATAATGATTCTTGAGAATGAATCCCCTTAAATTTTTTCTAAATAGAAAAAGATGGGTTTTTTCACCATTAGGATGCAATTTTTTTTCTTATTTACCAAGTGGGGGTAGTTTTTTAAAAAATGACAGTTTGGGATAAGTCTCAGAGAAGTCGTGTCATGTGGCACGACTCTTTTTTTTTTTTAAAAAAATTTTGCACTCAGAAGTCATAAATGTGGTTATGACTAGAGGTGGATCCATGTGTGGGCAATTGTCCGCACGTGCGAACATTAACCATTTGCTTTTTTTTTTTTTTTCTGTTTTAAAATGTTAAAAATAAAAAACACTACTTACTTTTCCCTGCCACCGTCGAGCGCTGAGTCTTGCATCGTGCGTCGAGTCCGCAACGAGTCTGCCGCCACCATCGAGTCCTCCGCAAGCTGCCGCCACCGTCGAGTCCTCTCGCCAGTCTAGCGCAACCCTCCGCCATTCGCGCAGCCTTGCCGTTGAGTCCTCTAGCCATTCGCACAAGCATTCCTGCGCCCTCGTCCAAGCTCGTCCACAGTTGAAGGCTTGAAGCACTATTGAAGCACCATTCAAGCTTCTTCCCAGATCTGCAGACTGCAGCTCTGCACCATTGAAGCACGGAAGCACTATTCAAGCTTTTTTACGATTCTCACAAGAGTAGGTAAAAGGCTAAAATCTTATAAGGATTTACACGCTAATTTTGATTCCTTTGAATTTCTGTTTTGGTAGCCAGCTGATAAGGATTTATCTGATAAGGGTTTTTTTTTTTAATTTGCGTTTTGGTCGCCAACTACTTGATAAAATGCTTGATTGACACATGCAATGGATTATTGTTCCAGTGAGAATTCTGACTTTATTGTTAACGGGGGTTTTGTTGATTGGTATCATGTTTAGGCTGTTTACCTATAGTCAATGCGTTTGGGGTGTTTGGTTTATTGCTTAAGTTAGTGAGCTGGCCTTTTTTCCATCCTGCAGTTAACTATTGTTGATTTTGTGAATGCATTCACTGGGTTTGTGTATGTTTAAAGGTTGTTGATTTGATTGTTGGTTGTAATATAAGACCAATTTCATGAATTAAATGACAGGTTTTACATGTAGACATTTTTCCTTAGGCAGTAGATCCCGCATTGGGAATTTGCAATCGCTGGGATCCAATTGTGGGTTCATAATAATTTAACAAGTCTCAATGAAAGGTAACTTTCTATACTAATTTATTTGTTATAACTGTTTTAATAGCATAAACAGTATAAATGTATGATTGATATTTACTTTTTTATTTGTTAGAGATACAATCTTATTTCAAACGTCAAAAAGGCACAAATACAGAAATTGAATCCGATCAACCTCAGAGACAAAATGCTTCAATTGTGGAAAATTCTGCTCAATCTCAAGGACAAAGTGTACCACTTTCTGCATCTAAATTTCAAAGTTTTGAACCACCACCTCAAGCAAAATTTAATATAGAAAATCTTGAAGCGGATCCGGGAAAAAGACCTTCAATTTATTCAATGACATCAAATCTGATAGAGAGAGAGGATATTCGGAGAGCTTATTTGCTCAAGGGGCCAACTCAACCAATTCTAAAACCATTCCCTCAAATGGAAATGTTTGGAAAAATGCGTAGATTCAATCCTAATTGGTATGAAGAATTCGGTTCTTGGTTGGAGTACAGTATATCACAAGATGCATGTTTTTGCTTGTATTGTTATCTATTTGATATGGATGTTGGAGGCAGTGGTTCGATGAAGGCAGCATTTGTCAGTACGGGATTCAAAATTTGGCAAAAGAAGGATAGAATCAAAGTTCATGTTGGGGAGTATAGGAATGTTCATAATAAATGTTATCAAGCTGGTCAAGATTTGATGAAGCAAAAGCAGCATATTGATATTGCCTTTTCAAATATCACTGAACAACAAAGAATTGATTACCGTATTCGGCTGAAAGCTTCTTTAGATTGTGTTAGATACCTACTATGAAATGGTCAGCCTCTTCGGGGACATGATGAATTTGAAAGTTCAAATCAACAAGGTTTGTTTCTTGAAACTCTAAAGTTTTATACTAAGCCAAATAAAGAGATGAGTGATGTGGTCTTGGAAAATGCCCCCGATAATCACAAATTGACTTCACCAAAAATTCAGAAAGATGTTGCTAAGCTTGTGCTGAGTTGACTGTTAAAGAAATAATTAGTGATCTCGGGGATGATTATTTTTCCTTGCCAGTTGATGAAGCCCGTGATGTTGCAATTAAAGAACAAATGACAGTTGTACTTCAATATGTGAACAAAAAGGGGTCTATTGTTGAATGTTTTATTGGCATAATTCATGTTTCAAATAATACTGCACAATCACTAAAAGAAGCAATTGATGGACTATTTTCTAAACTTGGTTTAAGTTTGTGTAAATGTCGCGGTCAAGGATATGATGGTGCTAGTAATATGCGGGGTGAATTCAAATGGCTTAAGAGTTTGATTTTGGCAGAGAACAAATCTGCATTATACATTCATTATTTTGCTCATCAGTTACAGTTGGCACTTGTGAAGGTTGCAAAACATCACAAAAAGATTCAAATTATTTTTTGACATGCTTCAAAAGATGGCAACCGTCGTGGGGGGTTCATGCAAGCGGAAGGAAATTCTTCAAATGAAACAATATGAGCAGATCGTTAAAAGAATTGCTTGTGGTGAATTCCCAACTGGAAGAGGTTTAAATCAAGAGATAAACTTAAAGCGACTTGGAGACACTCATTGGGGTTCCCATTTTGGTACACTTACAAGTGTTATCTCATTATTTTCTCCAATAATTTCCTTGATGAAAATTATTGAAGACGACCCTAAGAATGATGTTGCAAGAACTGATTGGAGGATTTTGAGTTTGCATTCTTGTTGCATCTTATGCACCTTATCTTAGGGATTTATTATGAGTTGTCGCAAGCACTACAAAGAAAAGATCAAGACCTTTTAAATGCAATTGGTTTAGTGAACGTAGTCAAGTCTCGTTTACAAGAGATAAGAGATAGTGGCTTTGATGAATTGCTTCAAGAAACAAACCTTTTTGCCAATAAATATGATATTGGCATTCCGAATATGGAGGATGTTTATTGTCCTAAAGGGAGATCAAGACGAAGATTGGAATCATTCACATTCTTGCACTACTTTAAAGTGGAGTTATTTAATATAGTGATAGATACTCAGGTTCAAGAGATGAGTGATCGATTTGATAATGTCAATATCAAGTTGCTTGAGTGTTTGAGTTGTCTTGATCCTCGTGACTCATTTGCTACTTTTAACAAAGAAAAGTTAATTGAGTTTGCTAGATTTTATCCTATGGAGTTTGATGAGTATGTAGATATTCCTTTTCTTTCTTCAAGTCTTAGTAATTTTATTGTTGATGTAAAAGCTGATTCTGATTTTGTCAATTTGAAACGACTTTCTGACCTTGCTTTGAAGATGGTTGAGAAAAGAAAGTATATTGTTTATCCATTGGTTTATTTGTTGATAAAGCTGGCACTCGTTCTACAAGTACCAACGGCTAGTGTTGAGCGAGTTTTTTTCTGCAATGACTTTTGTTAATGATAAGTTATGCAATCAAATGAGTGATGATTGGTTTAATGCCTGCTTGCTAACTCATGTTGAACGTGATACATTTGATAAGATTGATGATGAAGATATAATGCAATATTTTGAAGGAATGAAGAATCGAAGAATGCTTTTGTAATCACGGTATTTTCTACACTTTGTTTTATTGTGTTGCTTTACTTTTTTAGCTTCATATCTTTTGCTTGCTAGTTGTGTTTAATTGGGAAATGACTTTTATATCTTCCAATTGATGTCAGGTTTGACATTCTCAACCAAGTTAATATTCTAGAGATGAGGGCCTTAACTGTGATTTTGCTCGCCTTCTGTAGAGGTAATGTTAACTTTTTTATTCACCATTATAAATAGAATGATTATGTATAGATGTACCGAAGTATATTCTTATATTTGTTTTGGATGATTGGTAAAATTTGAAAGCTTAATGTTTGATCAAACTATTACCTGCATCTTGTTATAAAAATAACTATATTTTGAGCGGGTTTATAACATTGTACATGAAGCGTTGATTTTAATTTTTTTTTACTTAAAAGTCGTAACCACATTTACGACTTCCAAGCTATGTTTCATTTTTTTTTTGTTTATGTTTTTTTTTGTGACCACTATTTTGTCGTAAAAAGTGTTAGCGACTAAAATAAAAATCGAAATTAGTGTGTCACATAAACCCAAAAAATAAAAAAAAACAAAAAAAATGAAACATAATTCAGAAGTCGTAAATGTGGTTACGACTACGACTTCTGAGTGCAAATTTTTCTTAAAAATAAAAAGAGTCGTGCCATGTGGAACGATTTATCCCCAAATGATAATTTTTTAAAAAATTACCCTCACTTGGTAATTAAGAAAAATTACCTCCTAATGGTGAAAAAATCGAAAAAGATGTTTTATATGATGTGAGGTAATATAAATATGTTACTAGTACTTAATTATATATAAAAATTCATGGTTTTTTATATGCTTTTTTTTTTCAGAATAAGATATAAGTTTTATAACGAATAATTTAAATGTTAGAAATTTATATAAAATTATGATAAACAAATTAACATGGTATAATTTATAATTTTAATTAGTTTGAAAGCAACATAACATGGAATATAAAATACTTTGCATTTATTTATATAGCTAGTATTGAATAATTTACAAGATTTTTTTAAAATTTACATAAATAATCTTATATTTTACTTTTTATATATATCCATGTGATAATTATAAACTGTGCAATGCATGGCTTAGTAGACTAGTTGCTTTAGATAGTTGTGTTTCACTAAAAATAACTAACCTAGTGAATAGTAATTTTCTCTATAAAAAAAACTAGTGAATACTGAGTGATTCACACCACACATTACGCACTTAATAATCATATTGTAGATATATTTAAAGTTTTAAAATATAAATATAAAAATACTAATTAAGTGATAATACTTAGAATAAAATCTTCTCAACAAGAACAAGAAACATTTGCTCTTAAATATCAGCATTTAGACTAGTAGAAGCTGGCTTAAGATTGAAATTTTCCTTTCGCCTCAGATAATTTGTCTATAAATCACTTCAGCCAAAAACCCAGGAAGAATTATACAATTTAATCTAACATATTTAAAAATAGGAAAGAAACCACTGAAAGAGAAAATTTGTAAGTTACTCCATTCACAGCTATCCAGTAGGACAACAAACAAATTCCACATTACCTCTCCTCCAAAATCTGGAAAAATAAATTGACTATTTTGTTTGATCAGTCATACAGACCCTCTTGCTCCCAAATATCAACAAGAAAGCCAATCATTTCCTATCACAAAAAATATTGTAATCAATTAGTTTAAGAAAAGGATGGTGCCTTGTGAACTAAGCCACCCCTTTTATTTGAGTAAGTGGTTACTAGGATATCAATAGATGAAGAAACTAAGTTCATAAAATCATACTCTCAGAGGAATTGGTTGGGGAAAGGGTTTGTTGTTCCCAAGTAGGTTGTCGTAGGTGGCATTGGAACTGTGGAAAATAAGCTCACAATTAGAGGTTGACAAAGACCTAATGAAAGGAAAAAACCTAGATTTACTTCAATATCATGCAATAAAAGTTTGTATTGAAGGTCAAAATATGTTATTGAGGTGAAAATCTAACTATGATTAGAGAATACCACCAAATATATATGAGAAACTGCATTTGTAAAAAAAGAAAAAAAATTATTAAGTGAATGCTATAGCCTGACGTTTATCTCAACTTTCTTGCCCTACGTCCTTCCATGTATCATAATGCCCAAGTGCATGTTTGACAACCAGTGTTTAGGATAAAATTATGAAAAGTGCTAATCAATATCCTTAAAACATAGATAAGATATTATTTAATTAGAAATCTTTTATCAATTAGGATAATTGTTAATTATGATTCTATCAATTAGGTTTGTTTTATCATTTAGGATCAATTATTAGGGATATCTTTGTAGCCTATTTAAGGGGCCAACTTAATGGAAATGTAACTAGGAAAATTGTGTTAGTTTAGAGGGACTCTGTGAAGAATAAGTCTGTTTCCCATTCACAAAAACATGTTATAGTTTAGGAGGAGTTCGGTCAAGCATGAGTCTGCTTCTTGCTTTCACTATAGATTGAAAGAAGTCTTTTATGTTTGGGCTTGTGATCTGATCCTATGCTAAGGTTCATAACAACTTGGTATCCAAAACCAACATGAGTGATACGCATTTAGCAACAAAATTGAATGACTTCATGGAAAAGATGTCTGCGACAAATAACGCACTAGAAGAGAATATGACTAATCTTTCTGTTGTAGTTACTAAAGCCTCAATAGGAGAGAACTCAGGCTTGGGAGACAATAATCCATTGGGTGAGCTTTTCAATCTCAAGCAATAAGAAGAATTAAGAATGGATATTGAATTCCAGCAACAAGGTAATTTGGGTGTTGCTATGGATATATCTCGAACATTATTACACAGGCAAAAGGTCTCTCGAGGGGCTTCCACCAACTTTCAAAAATGGGTCTGCTACTTCCACCCGTACAAAGAAGCCATCTGGAAGCAAAATAATAAGGGAGGTTCTTTTGCCTTATTACCAAAAAATTAACAAGGTGGAAATGGCTGAAAGAAGAGCTAAGGGCATGCGTGACAAATGAGATGATGAAGCTTATGATGTGAAGCATAAATGTAAAAGGTTGGTTTTGGATTCAAATACCTGGAGAGGACAACAATGAGGATGGCTGCAAAAATCCTCGTTTAAATAAGAATATGAAATTAGAGAAGATACACTAAATAATTCAAGATTTAGATATGATAATCCTAATTTGTGGCCATGTCAAAAATATTAAGGAAAAATGTGCCATGTAGAGTGTAAAAGCTTGATAAATGTGAAAATAAGCGCCAACTAGACAGCTAAAATATGCATTGACAATCAAAAGTATTTTGAGCTTAGCTGGGTGCTTCTTCAAGGGAGGGAAAAACTTAGCATGAGAATTTGATAGAACTAGTTCAGACAGAAAAATGAAAAGAAGAACTTTTATTGCTGAAATGGAGATAAACTCCTTCAATACAATAATTTCGAGGTCACACCCTCCTTAACTACCCTTTAGGTATCCCTTCCCTCAATTGTCACCTTCTATTTATAACCTATCCCCTATGTCAGTTAGTTATTTCTAATTGCCCAATAACTTATTAACAGAAAAATAACAGCTACAATACTAACTGCACCTCCTTTTATAATATTGTCCCCACCTCCTATCCCTATCAATACCCTCCCCTTCAAGATGGACCTTGTCCTCAAGGTCCAAATCAGGAAAAATCTTCTTCATCTCATCATCTACCTCCCAGTTGTTTTCATAATGGGGTAGATCCTTCCATTTCACAAGCACCTCTTGTCTCCCAGATTCTATCATTCTTTGCTGCACTATCCTCTCAGGTTGCATTTGCAACTCCCCATTCTCCCTCAAATTTGCATGTAAAGGTTGAGGAGAACTAGTAGCCTTGATGGATTTCTTGAGCAGGGAAATATGAAACACAGGGTGTATCATACTGCCCATTGGCAATTCCAATTTGTAAGCAACCACCCCTACCCTTTGGATGATTTTATATGGTCCATAAAATTTGGGACTCAATTTTTCATTGGGTTTTTTGGCCAATGATCTCATTCTGTATGGCTGCAACTTTAAGAATATCCAATCTGCCACTTGAAACACCACATCCCTTCTACGCTTATTAGCTTATTTCATCATTTTATCTTGTGCTTTCAGTAAATTCACCCTTAACTCCTGCAACAACTCATCTCTATCTTTACTCAACTGATTCACTTCCTCTAGTTTAGAAAGGATATCATCTCCCTTAATTAAAGCTGGAGGTTCCTGTCCATACAAGGCCTTGAAAGGAGACATCTTAGAAGAGATGCTGTAATTAGAATTGAACCAGAATTCTGCCCAAGCTAGCAAAACTAGCCATTGTTTTGGTTTGTTACCTGTTAGACACCTCAAATAAACCTCCAAACATCTATTAACAACTTCAGTTTGTCCATCCATTTGTGGATGATGGACAATACTCATTTTTAATTGAGTACCTGCCTTTCTAAATAACTCCTTCCAAAATAGGCTCATGAATAACCTATCCTTATCAGGCACTATGGAAGAAGGAAATCCATGTAATTTGATCATCTCCTTAATGAATATATCAACCACATCCTTAGCTGAATAAGGATGACTCAAAGTAAAGAAATTAGCATATTTAGTCAATCTATCCACCACTACCAAGATAGAATCTTTTCCTTGAGCTTTTGGCAAACTCCCAATGAAATCCATAGATATATCAGTCCATACCTTAGTTGGAATAGGCAATGGCTGAATCAAACCTGCTGGAACCAAAGTGCTAGTCTTATTTTTCTGACAAACTTCAGATCCAGCTACATACTCCCTTATGTCTTTCTTCATTCCTTGCCAATAGACCACACTAGCCACCCTTTTAAAAGTTTTAAAGAAACCAGAATGTCCCCTGCCATAGGAGAATCATGCAATTCCTTTAAAAGTAAAGGAATCCTAAAGGAATTTCTGGACAACACCAGTCTCTCCTTGTAATACAACTTTCCTCCCTTAATAGAATAACTTGGTTTCTTTGCTATTTTGGTCAACAAGTCTTGATAAATACCACATAATTGTGAATCATTTTGCAATTCTTCCTCCCAATTTCCCCATTCAGCTTCCTGCAGCATAGAAATTGCAGAAAAAGAAAATTGCCTGGAAAGTGCATCAGCTACTATGTTTTCCCTTCCAGGCCTGTATTGGATTTCAAAGTCATATCCAATGAGTTTAGTAGCCCATTTAAATCGCTCCTCATTCAAAAGCTTCCGTTCATTCAAGAACTTTAAACTTCTCTAGTTAGTTCTAATTAAAAACTTCCTTCCCAACAAATAATGCCTCCATTTCTTCACAGTTAACACCACAACCATCAACTCCCTCTCATAAACTGACTTGAGCTGTGCTCTTTCAGATAAAGATTTACTTCAAAAGGCCAAGGATTTGTTGTCTTGCATTAATACTACTCCTAACCCTGTACTTGATGCATCAGATTCTAAGATAAATTGCATAAAAAAATCTAGCACCATCAGAATAGGCAGACCCTGCATAGCTGCTTTAAGTTGCTCAAAAGAACTAGTAGCTTCTTGACTCCACTGAAAAGAATTCTTCTTTAACAAAGCATTTAAAGGCTGTGCTAATTTCCCATAATTCCTCACAAACCTCCTGTAATATCCAGTTAACCCTAAGAGCCCCCTTAATCCTTTGATATCTTTGGGCACAGGCCACTGAGCCATTGCTTCTAATTTACTAGGATCTGCTTCCACTCCTTTTCCTAGAATTAAGTGCCCCAAGTATTCCAATGACTGCTGTCCAAAAGTGCATTTCTTTCTGTTTACATGCAACTTTTGTTGTTGCAGCACCTGC
This sequence comes from Glycine tomentella, assembly GCA_007407185.1. Classification (NCBI taxonomy): domain Eukaryota; kingdom Viridiplantae; phylum Streptophyta; class Magnoliopsida; order Fabales; family Fabaceae; genus Glycine; species Glycine tomentella. The sequence continues at coordinate 61,743 of PYAF01005599.1, forward strand.
AATACTGCATTTAAATATCTTGTGTGTTCCTCCAAATCAGAAGTATGTACAAGAATATCATCAAAGAAAACCAATAAAAATTTCCTTAGGAAAGACCTCAACACTTCATTCATGAGAGCTTGAAAAATTGAAGGAGCATTAGTCAACCCAAAAGGCATCACTAAGAATTCATAGTGACCTTCATGGGTTCTAAATGTTGTCTTATGCACATCCTCAGCCTTCATCCTAATCTGATTATATCCAACCTTTAAATCCAATTCAGAAAACCATTCTGCCCCCCAATCTCATCCAACAGTTCTTCTATAATTGGAATTGGAAATTTATCTGGAACAATGATTTTATTTAGAATCCTATAATCCACACAAAACCTCCAACTTCCATCTTTTTTTAAACCAAAATTACAGGCTAGCAAAAGGACTAGTACTGGCCCTAATAATTCCAGCAATCCACATATCCCTCACTAAACTTTCAATTTCATCCTTTTGGTAATATATATATTTATAGGGTCTCAAATTGGGAATAACATTACCAGATTTAAGGGTGATGGCATGATCTTTCTCCCTATGTGGTGGCAAGCCTTGAGGTTCCTTAAAAACCTCCTCAAATTGTTCCAAAACTTGATTTACTGTAGTAGGCACTGTCCCAGCACTGTTAGAATCCTCTACTGCCTTCAACTCTAGCCAAAACCCTTGGTCCTCCTCCAACATAGTACCTTTGATCAACTTCAAACTGATGGCAGCCTTGATCAGCTCAGGTTCAACCTTCAAAATCACCTTCTTATCCTGAACCTTAATAGCCAAAGTTAATGTTTCAAAATTTGTTTCTGCCTCTCCTAAACCAGCCAACCATTCCACCCCCAACACAATATCAGCTCCCCCTAAGTCAAACAAATAGCAATCTTGCTTTACTTTTAACCCTTGCAACTAAAGAGATAAAGCTTTGCACACCCCTTGGCACTTCACCTTGTGGCCATCCCCTACCTCCACAAAATAAGGATTTGTTGGAGTAACCTTCAATGCCAACTCCTTCACTAACTTCATAGAAATGAAATTGTGAGTTGCTCCACAGTCAATCAATACCACCACTTTTCTGTTTTGAATTTTTCCCCACATCTTTAAAGATTTCTTTGGAGTGAAACCTTCAATGCTATGCAAAGACAGCTGGTGCGATTCTTCTTCCTCCTCATCTCTCTCCTCCCCTTGAATCTTATTGACTTCCTCTTCCTCCTCGTCCTCCAGGATCATCACCCTCAGCTGCTTGTTCTTACATACATGGGTGGGATAATACTTTTCTTCACATGTGAAACACCCCCCCTTCCTCATTTTTTCATTAATTTCCACAGGTGTTAACCTCTGAAAATTCCTTCTACCTCTCCAATCTGCTCCCCCTGTTTTAGCTCCCCCTGTTGGCTCCCCTCCTTTGCTACTGGTTTGCTGCCATTGTCTCCCAATTTTTGGACCCATGAACCCATTTCTTGGACCCAAGAAACTGAGTTTCTGAAAAGATTGTGCCCCTTTGTTACTTCTTGAAAGATTACCCAGGACCTTTTTTTTCCTCCACTTGTCTTGCTTTTAACATGGTTTTCATCAAACTTCTTGGCTCATGCAGCCTTACTTCAGACCCAATTTCCTCCCTCAACCCTTTAATGAAAACTTCCATCAAGAAAGGTTCTCCCAAACCTTTTCCACCCCCCACATGTTTTTCAAACTGGCCTATATACCCCTGCATTGTTCTTCTTGCTTAAGTGCTAGTAATACCTGAAAAGGGCTGCCCAAATTGGCCCCCTGAAATCTCTGGGTGACAGCTAACTTGAAGCCTTCCCAAGATTGATTTGAGCTCCACGATTCCCACCATTGGAACCAGGCCAAAGCTTCACCTTCCATTGCCACCAGAATTGCTTCCAATTTATCTTCCTCAGCCACTGCTTGCAACCTAAAATATCTCTCAATTTTAGCCACCCACCCCAGTGGATCCTCTCCCATGAAAATGGGTATCTCAAGGTTCCTCCATCGGTTGGCTCCCACAGCCTCTCCCTTCGTATCTATCCTGGCCGCGCCTCCCATCGCCCCTTTCTCCCCTACCTTCGGCGTCTCCCCTGACGCGATAAGCTTCTGCAACATCAACTCAATCGAGCCCAGTCGTGATTCCATCACCTCCCGGTTGGTCGCCACCGCCTCGCGAATCTCTTCCATGGCCCTCTCTATTGCTTCCATTCGCGCGTCCATTTTCCGAGTATTTTTCTAATCCATTCACACCCCACAGCCCCAAGAATGGAGCTCTACTACCAGTTGATAGAACTAGTTCAGACAGAAAAAGGAAAAGAAGAAGTTTTATTGATGAAATGGAGATAAACTCCTTCAATACAATGATTTCGAGGTCACACCTTCCTTAACTACCCTTCAGGTACCCCCCTTCCCTCAACTGTCACCTTCTATTTATAACCTCTCCCCTATGTCAGTTAGTTATTCCTAACTGCCCAGTAACCTACTAACAGAAAAATAACAGCTACAATACTAACTGCGCCTCCTTTTATAATATTGTCCCCACCTCCTACCCCTATCAAAATTGCATAAAAACGGACAATGATATAATACAGTTAGAGTAGAGAAGCAAATAGGACCTGCTTAAATACAAGTCAAAAGTGCTTTTGAGAATTTCTCCACACAATTTTTTCTGAATATTTCTCATTGAAGTAATTAGACACAACAAGTTTCGCTGCTCATCAGCTTAGATATGCATGAAAGGAAAAGGGAACACAATTCCCCCCCCCCCCCCCCCCCCCCCCCCCCCCCCCCCCCCCCCCAAAGATATTTATATTGCAAAAGACTTTCAAGACTTCACTGGAGAATGCATATATTTATTTACCTTATTCTTGGTTCTTGAATTTCTGCGATACTCTCAGACCTTTTGTTTCCAACCCATTGTTGCCTTATCTGGTTCCAAAGAAGAAGCCCTGCATATAGATCAAATTTTCTGTCACAGAGAATTGTGTATACATATCAACTAAAATCCTGAAAACTAGTTTCTAGTTTTAAGTTTCAGAAACAGTAATTACACATAACTAAATTGGCTCCAATACTACATCAAGAATAAAGAAATTACAGTTTACAAAACATAACAAATAAAAAGAACAGAGAAGTACAATATGACAAGACATTCAGTTACTGTGTGTATCAATTTACTTTTCATGCATGGACCCTCCAGCAATGCTGCGCCCTAGCAGAGAGGGATATTTTGTCATCTCTCTTCAAAAAGAGCATGAAAGGAAAAAGGACAAATGTAAAGTGAAGCTGCATTTCAAAATGAACATAGGAAGATGGCAATCAAACTATTCCAAGGAAGTTAAGTTGTAACTGTTCCTTGAGGTTCAAGGAGTTTGATTCAAACATTTCATGAAAATATTAAAGAGGAATGCTGGCAGTACATTCTCTAATATATTCCTTCTAACACAGTCCCTACTGCGGGGTTAAAATTTATTAAAAATTACAAAATCATGAGTGAGGTTCATTAACTAAGAAGTAAGACTTCCAAAATTTTGTATTTCCAACAAATATTTAGAGTGTTACTAGCATTTCTCAATATTAAAACATCTTACTCTTAGCAAAGCACATATAACCTATAAGTCCTGAATAGCTCTATCAACAATTAAGCAAGACGTTTCCACACCAGAGAATCAACCAATAATGAACATATAACAGCAAACTTGCCATGGATGACAAATTCATGAGGACCACTTTGACTGCCTCCACTACATTGAGGATCAGAAGGATTATTTGGCATTCCGATTGATGAGATGCTTCTCTGCGAATGAGCAGCACTATGGTCTAACTCAAAGGTGCTGCTGCTCCAGAAATCTTCTGATCCATCCACTTTACTCACTGTTTGACCTTGAGTTCTTAGTCCTTTAGATGCTTCATCCATTGAAATAATTACTGGAGTTTTTTTGCAGCATCCAAGACAACCTATGTTCTGTTTTAAAGCAGGTTAAAAATAAGTATGATTAAAACCAACTATTAATAATATTCTCTTTACCAGCTTGAATTAAAGGACGATGTTGATAATAAAGAAGAGTTGCAGGTACCAACTATAACTCAAGTTAAATAACACAACCTAGCAAGAATGAATTACTCAGTTTATAGTACTTACAATTATACCTAAACAATACTTTAAAAGGCAAAAATAAAACAGAGAGACACAATACCCTACTTTCTAGGCATGTTTGCTTGTTAATTATCTTTATATCATTTGATATTTGTGTTGGAGGATTTCTTACTAGCAACTACAGATTCGAACTTCCTCATAAATATTTTTTGTTTTCCTCTGTTCACAGGTTTATACTTTGTTTCTTTGTTTACAGTCAATGTCTAAAAAGAAAATTATGCAGCACAAATTCACGATTATTTGTAAAGTGAATCAAAGATTCTGGAAAAATGATCTAAAAACTTAAATATAGCCATCAAGTTAAAACCAATATTCTAGCCTTGGCTTTTTTTTTTTTTTTTTTTTCTATCAATTGAATATTCAGTTACCTGAATTTACATTTGAGCAAGACTAAGTTGAAACAAACCTGTGCCTAGAACAGTAACAGGTAGTGATGTATTAACTGTTTTAACATGACATCAAGAATAAATTGAAAAAACCTGTTATAGATATACACAAGCACTATAGTAAAAGCAAATATAGAATAAGTTGCTATCATGCACTGTTAGTGATGATGTATCAACTGTTCTTAACATGAAATCAAGGGAAACAAATAGGGAAAAAAAGGAGCCTAAGCATGATGTGTTTAAGAAAAAAAGATACACTTTGACACCAAGATAGAAGCAAAAAAGGGTGTGTCAATCCTTAAGGGCACAAAACTATGCAATCAGGTTCACAATAAAAACCTTATTGCCTTTTCAAATAAGTGAAAAAAAGAAAGAAAAAGAACTATGTCTGCAACTAATGTAACAATAACATTTCTGAAATTAAAAGTAGCATAAAATAAGTCTCTCTTACGCAAAAAATTCCCTTGCATTTGAGCTTTAACTTATCCATGGAAGAAAACACAAAAACACGAAACCAGGCACCACAAAACATGAAAAATGAGGGGCACTGGGGTTTCTTCCCAAAGCATCTAATCAATGGTGCTAATAAGCAACCCCTAGAATACATATCTCTTATAGCAGAAGCAAATTGTATGTATCGTATACTAACTTCCAAAATCCAATGAAAAGAATGAGAAAACAACAAAAAGCTCCATCAGGTTACCCTGTTGACATATCTTATATGCTTGCTTAAAAACCAAGCAAGTACAAGCAAAGATTCCTAAACGTGATTAAAAAAGTGTTACAAACTACAGAGAAGAACCTTAACATACCCAAAAAGATTAAAAGATGCAAAGCAATACAAATTCCAAATTTCTAGAAATTAACCACACAAAAGCAGCAATATCACCTTAATCAAGACAACTACTAGTGACTTTGGATCTTTCATAACTCATTGTTAGACATAACCTCAAAACTCACTTAGTGAAACAAGATTATACAATTATAAATAATACATTGGAAAAGTCATTTCCTTGCAGATTAAGTAATAAGTGGGACAGAAAAAGTCAAATTCAAATGTAAAATTCAGTTTTTTTTTTCAGCTGCCAAACGAAGACAAGACAACAAAGAGAGCAAAGAACTCACCCCATGCACGCCAAAGACCAAAGGTGGAACGTATCTACAGAAATGCATTTGCATAAGTCAAAGAAGAAGAGAATTGTCACAAATAATTCTGAATTCGTGAAGGAGGAGAATTCAATGCTGCATGCAGATTAATAGTATTAAAAAATTAAAAAAGGTAGAGAATTTCTTAGACTTTAATAAAAGAAAAGAAAGGAGGGCTGGGGGACATAAAGCTAGTAAATATTCGAGTTGTTTTGTTCTTTTGAAAATAATGAGAGTGGCATGTATAGATGCGGAGAAATTTGAAGGGGAGCTGAAGCACATGACATTTTTACCCTTGTAGTCGAAAACACAACCAAATGAATTTTGACTCAGGTGTTTAGATTGTTTAAATTTTTAACATACAAGTTTGCTTAGGAATAGGGGTTGAGTTTATTAGATTTCTAGTTTGATTCAAATTAAAGGTTAGAGCTTAATTTGAACATATGTTTAGTTTTTCAAGGTCTGATTTAAAGATCAACTATGATAGGATGAAAATAACATTAATAAACATGAGATGTAAAATAAGCATTAATTTTCTAATAGTAGAAATGTCTTTCCAAACTAATATATACCTTTTTCATAAATGTATATCTAGAACTATAACTATGATACATAGTTCCAAAAATACATTTTTAGAATAGGTATGCTATTCCAAGACATTTCTGGGAAAAAAAGGGAGGTTCCAAGGGATGTATCTCTTTAAGTAAATATGATATAATAGACAAATAAATTATAAAAAGGTGGAATGGGATGTAATTAGCAAACATTGGAAGTGTAAATAGAAATTGTCTTAATTGTTCAAGTATTATGTTTTAGTTTGACCCATTGTATTTGGTAAGAAAACAGAGCCCTCACGGCCCAGCAAGGTTAACGTGAAATCCAATCCAAAATAAAGTTTTTCTTTCAAACTTTTATTTATTAAATTTCAAGCTATTCATTTATTTCATGTTAATTCTTTTGTTATAATAATTAAAAAATATATTTATTGTGTATAATTTGTGACAGTTTCATTATGAAATATTTATTATTTTACTACTTAAAAAATTTAAATCAATTTCTTATATTTTCTCTTATTTTCAAATAATTAAAACACTATTTTCAATTGAAAATATTAATAATTCAATTTCCTATTAATAATTATGAAATCTCTAGAAAAATTAGGAAAATATTTATTTTAAATAAAATGAATTGTAAATTATTTTTCAAAGACTTTTTAAAACTGACATTGGTTTAACTTACACAGTCAATCAAATGTATTTTTCTTTTTCGTACGTGAAATTCTCTAAATTTTCAGAATTAGTAGTACTTTGTAATTATAATTTTTTTTTTAAAATTAAGAGCTATTTTATTTTTATTTGGGGTCATTGTTTATATTTTTATTTGCTTGCAGTTTACAGTTTGGAACATATTTATCATTTTTAACAGTATTATCTTAATTTTATAATAAAATTAATTAAAATCCTACTTTTAAGTTTTTCAACTTTCTGGATTCAACCATGTAGTCAAAATTTTAGAATTCCCATCGTACCATATCACAAAAATATTGAGAAAATAGAAAATAAAAAAAATATTATACACTAATAGTGTAAATTTTTTAATCTAGTCATCCAATCATAACTTATCATATATGATAAATTTGTTAATTTTTAAAATAATTCAAACAATGATTTATAATTAGATGACAATATAAAACTTTTTTATAATGTTAGTGCATAGTCATTAATCTCGATCACAAAAAATTCTATATTCTTACGTACAATAAACATAAAAGAAATTAAAGGTGTTACATGTAGTAAGATCAAAAGCTATGTATGATCACGAGCATTATCAAAAGGTGAATCCAGTCATCAGGGAGTAATATGACAAGAAGCTAAACATGACAAAAAGGATTAAAAGAAGATGCACGGTTGAACAAATTGTTGCAGAAATACTGAGTCTCTAGGAGCTACTTCATGAAGCATGCTGCAGAAATCATTCTTCAAAAGCAACACCTATGACAAGGTTCAGAAGTTGACATAAGGTGAACCACCAAGGAACTTGCTAGCATTAACTGTCACAATTCAAATTTGAATTTATGCTAGTTATACTCGAAAAGGGAAGCAAATATTATGGCAAAAAAGAATCAAAAGCACTAGAAAGGACAAGGTACACTAGTTAATAAACAATTGTATAAAAGAGACAAACTCATGTAGTGTTTGACTAAGTTTGAAATCCCTACAACAACCATAAATGAAAATCTCAAAGGCCTATAAAAGGACCCTTATTCAAAGGTGTTCCTTGCAAGGAAGGAAAACAACCAATATATAGGGTAAGGTCAGAAATTCAAGCTGCTGAAGAGAGAATTCTCATCTTCTGAAAATGAGTCTTCCATAGCCCAAACATTCTAGGATTAGAGCTAACTTGGTGTACATTCAAAATAGTGTATGTAAAACTCTTATTTCTGTGTGACATAAGCGAAATGATCCTTCTAAATATTTTAATCTCAATCATTTATTATTTTTAATTTTGATTTGATGGTTGTTATTAGTTGTTCTCATATTCTCACATAAATAATGTTCTCATAGGAGTTGTGCTCTCTCTCTCTCTCTATATATATATATACATATATATACATATATATATATATATATATATATAAAGAGGGATCAAATTACATCGTGTAACTTTAACAATTGTTACACCATTTTATAATTTTCAACTGAATAATATTTTCTTAAAATTCATTGCTGGATTAAAAGTTTCTTTCACATAGATTACATATGCAACATTTCATATTAATCCAAAATCATTTGCTATCTCTTTCACATAAATTAAAATCAATGTAATATAAATATTTAAAAAATATACTAAAATATGAATTATTTGTTAATTTTTTTTATTGTTGTTCAATTTTATAAAAAATTAACACAAAAAATCTTGATAATAGGAAAATATAATTCAACTGCTGGATTAATAAAATTCATATTTTATATCAAATTTTAAAAATAGTATAATAGTTATTAAATTTATATTGATATAATTTAATCCATATATATATATATATATATCGTGTTTTAAAGAGAAACATATTAATAAAAAAATCTCTTCTTATCAACATACTTCATTGTCTTAATTGGCTATCATTTTCAATTTATTATCTTTTATTCTTATCTCTAAATTGAATTTCATTAAATTTTTTGGAAAGAGATTGTAATAGTTAAAAATAACTTCATATTATGATTTAAATAATTTATCATAAATCTAAAATATATTTATTTATAATAAATTTGAATTATATAAATTACAGTAATAAATATTTATTTTATTAAATGCACATACTAAAATAATAATATTATTAAATGCTGAGTTCAATGGGAGAACCGGAGAAGTAATCCCTCTACAGGCTAAAGAAATAGACCATTCGAATTCATAATATAGTATAGATTTGATTATTTACTTCACTAGAATTTCTCTACCAAGTAATTAAAGAAATTATATAGTACAGGACAAAACTTATATTGTAAGGAGTCAACGACGACGTATACCCTAGTCTTGGTCTCGCAGAAGTTATAACGTGCCCCTCGGGTTAGGTTATTTATTAATTATTTTCTTTTGCTTCGTTGGTACTTTTTTCTACGTTGGCGCTGCCCAGAAATAAGAAGCATGAAACTTCATTAGTTAGTTATTACGTAAAATCAAATAGATTGACCTTTTCAATGTAAACAGTCTTTGTTTGGTAACCATCTTTTTCCTCAATTAATTTGTTTTCTTCTTTTAATCTTTTAAAGTTATAATATTTTTAGTTCTTGTCGTCCACATATTGGCATATTCTTGGCTTAATTCTAGTTTTGCACCATTCATCCTAGGAAAAGATTGAGGTATCTTACGTGGTGTTATTGAGAATGGATTATATTTTATATGTCCATTTGATGTACAAGGTTCAAAAGTTTGATTTTAGTGTGGATAACCACAAGGGCAGCAACTCTAATATTCTGCTCAGAAATTCCTATTAATGTTGATCTTTGTTGTTTAAGAATCAAAATTAACATTTGATATATATATATATATATATATATATATATATATATATATATATATATTAGTTATTTGTGACTGTGCACTAGTTAAGGTTGTTATCCGTAGGATTACAAGTTTAAAGTAATTTTGTAAAATTCAGGTATGTTTTGGATTATTATGTTATTCATGTAACTATATGAAGTATTGATCAAGTTTGTCAATGATTAACCTTGATTGAAAAATCTGATTATCTTTAATAAGATTTTTCTTTTTAATATTTTTTTTTTCATTTATATGACTTAAACCTAAGAGTCCAAAATCATATTTAAAAAATTCAATTTTAAATATTAACTTATTTAAAGAATTCAAATTTAAATATTGACTCAAATTAATAACATACAGAATGAGAAATTGAGAACAAATATTACAATAATTACCTGAACTTTACCTATATATGTTGCTTTTCTCAAACATATTTCTACTTAGATTTTTTTTTTTATAAAAATTTATCAATAATTAACAAAATCAAGTTTGGTAATAATTCATGAGTTAGATCCTGCTCCAACCTGAGTTGAAGGAAGAGCTGACAGTCTTCCCTTCTGTCAACATGGTAGCTGCCTCTTCTAGGGACGACTCTCCCTCTTTTGTGGCTAACTCCCCAACCATCTCAGAATTCAAATGGGTCAGGTTTAGATACTACTAACCCCACCCCCCACACACCCCTCCTTCGGAGAAGTTTGTTAATCCTTTAGTGGCCTAGGACCTAAAGATTCTGGGAAAGTTCATGGGGAGACCTAGTAGATGAAGAAGAATCTGATCCCACTAAGATGGAAGCATAAAGTTCGACTACTAATGATGTGTCCTTCCAACCTGTTATGTCCAAAGCTAGCTGGAAGAGTTTAAAACAGAAAAAAAGAAGTTATCCATCTATCAGAAATTAAAGTCCATAACACCCTTAACAAGGCAAACTCCCTCTCTGTCTCTTTTTGACATGAACTTTATTTATTGGATTGTTATATAGAGGGATTGCTAGCTATGATACCCAACTTGTTCTTAAAATTTTATGTTATGTTCAGTGACTTGACTTCCCTGTTTACTATGGATTTTATGTTATGATGTGAGTCATTTTAATTTTGAGATAAATAAAAAAATTATACTTATTATATATTAATTAAAGTTTCAAAAAGCTTGGAAAGAATAATATACTTATAATTTAACTCATTCATTTAAAATAAATACTTTTAAATAAAGACACTTATCTACATAAAATATTAACTAGTCTTATTTTATTGAGTAAATTATATAAATTTTTTCCGAAATTTAAGAAAATTATACATATTACCCCTCCATTTTAAAAACTTACACAAAACTCTTTTAAGATTTAAGAAAATTACACGTTTTCCCTCAACTTTTAAAACCTATTAAAACTGTCCTAAATGTTGCCCAAACATTTAATGAATTATTTTTCCAAAAATATCATTGTCTTCCTCTTTCAAGTATAAGGGTCAATTTTGATATAAAAAAGTTACATAAAACTTAATCAAGATATTATATCTTTAAATCTATATGCCAAATGAACATCGTCGTGAACAATATAACCATTAAGTCAACCCTATTCAGCCAACACATAAGTCAAATGAACAATTATGGGTTTCACAAATCAAATCATATCAAATTACTCCAACCAAACCATCAATGATCAAAAGCACAAAATCATCTAAACCAACTTCATAGTTACTCTAGATATATTTTAAAAATAAAGAGGAGACATGTGTAATTTCTTTAAATTTCAGGGGAGGTTTATGTAGGTTTTAAAAAAGGATGGAATATATGTGTAATTTTATTAAACCTTAGGAAAAGTTAGTGTAATTTAATCTATTTTTATTTTAGATAAAAAATACTCATAATTTTCATTTAAAACAAATAAAACTTATTTGCATTAATTTAATTAGTTATTGATACTTTTACTCATTTAACAAATAAAGAAATAGAAGAATTTGATTTTAATGATGAAAAAAGGCATTCATATTCAGTTTTGATTAAAGAGAGAACATGACTTTATTTACTAACTCCAATCAATATTATGAATTCTTAATTATTTGATTTATCTCTTAAAAAATTATCTGATTTATGTTATGTTCATGTAATATAAAACGTGTTATTTAAAAACTATTGTATATAGTTTTATTTAACAAAAAGTTTTCAAATACATAATATGAAATGAAAAGAGATTAACTTACTCCAAGAATAACTCTTTTAGAGTAATCTTAACCATTATATATCACTACCAAAAAAGTCTTGTTTGACGGGTTTTTTCTAGTGATTAGAAGAAACGGTAAAAAATGTTGTATTTCTGGCGGCTTATTATGATAGCCACAAATGCTACTAAGTTTTAATTTTAAGTATTTTATTTTATTAACACTTGTTTATTTTTTTTTTATTTTGATAATGTGTTCCTCAACACAACAACTCTCTTTTTGTATTCCTTTTTTACTCTCTTCACTATCAATTACAATCGCTCTTCTTGCACAACAACTCTTCATTGCTTTCTCACTCTCTTCACTTTGTGCTCGATCGAAGCATTTCCTTTGCATTCACATTCTAGGGTTCACCCTCGCATTCTCTCATTCTCACATTCTAGGGTTCAATCCCCGCATTCTTTTTGCACTCTCGCATACAAAATCGCATCCATTCAAGGTAATTTTTAAATCCTATTTTGTGATTCTTCGATACTTTTCTCACTCTGCTTTTTCTTCATTTATTAAATTTTAGTTCATATTTTTTCGTTACTCTGCTTCTATGAAAGGTTGTTCTCCTGCTGAGTGTATCGTGAAGCTTCTAAGATTGGGTACAAGTAAGAGAACTCAGGTTACTTCTGTTTAGACAATTTATGTGTATGTTGTGCTTAAGTTTTTGCATTTTGTACTTATATTCTGAGTTGTTTTGAAGCCTCTTTGGTTACTTTGAATTATAACTATGAAATATCTTTTTTGTGAGCTTGGAAGGAAAGTTGGGAGTAGAGACACCGATTCTTGAAACATATATGCAATTGTGGTATTGATTCTCAATTGATAATAAAAATATTTAAATTAAGTTAAAACTAGAGATTTTGAAAATGATGGATTGAAATAAATAAGAAGTTAAGTTAAAGCATTTACATGATATTGGAAGCATAAAAGGAACATATTTGAATTTTGAAGATAAAATATATACTATTAAAGCTACAAGAGACAAGATACAATAAGAGACAAGAGATATCACTGTCATATCTTATTGGTACAACAAACAATAAATTACAACATGATAGGATAACTTATTATATCTGAAAAATAATTTTTTCTTTTTTTTTCTTATCTTAGTTTGTGGAATCTTTCTCAATTAATATACAATAGAATAATTTTTAGTTGGCTTAATTCCACTTTGGTTCCTTAGGTATAATCATATAGTTTTGATTCCAAGTTCCAATTTAGATCTTTCAAGAATCTTAATTGTATGTTTTGGTCTTTTTGTTAGTTTTCAATTAAATATTTAATAAATTTTGCTAATATAGTATTGAATGATGATATGTTAATAATATGATAATTGACGTGTTACTTGACACATATGTTGGAATGACTAAATTAATTACGCTTTAATTTCTTATATCAAAATTATGAGAAACTAAAAGTGTAATTAAACAACATCAATATGTGTCAAACAACCACCAAGTATATGAAATTGGTATGACATTATTTCAGTTTAACTAGATATTTTTAGTTTGAATCTTGAAGATATAATTACAATAAATTAATTAAATATTTAGATGAAAATTTTTATCACTCAGAATAATTCTAGGCAAAAAAATTAAAAATAATACATTTTGAATAAATAATTTGAAATTTGGTGTTGTTTTGAAAATAATTTGAAATCTGGGGTAGTCAAAGGCTCTTAAATATGCCCAAAAAATTAACTTTTTTTTTTATCATTCGTACTATTTATTACATTCTCTCTAAAAGTTTTTACCCTTCTCTATAGAGTTTGTGAGTGAATTATTTCTGCAGTGAAGCTCTGCCAACAAGTAAGTGAATTTATTTTTTTTGTCAATTATTTAATGTGTTATATTATTAAATTAGAAAATTGTTAGGGCCATATGAAATTGTTAGCGACGTAGATGTTAGGTTCATAGAAAATTGTTAGGGTGTAGGTTTAGGGTTTATTGTGTAGGGTTTATGGGTTAGTGTTGGTTTAGTGTTTAGGGTGTTTGGTTGACAGGTTTAGGGTCAAGGGTTTATGGTTTATGGTTTAGTGATGGTGGTGTTTGGTTTATGGTTTAGTGTTTAGGGTATTTGGCTTAATGGTTTAGGGTTTAGGGTTTAGTATTTATGGTGTTTGGTTTAGGGTTTAGGGTTTTGGGTGTTTGTTTTATGGTTCATTGTTTAGTGTTTAGGGTGTTTGGTTTAGGGTTTAAGGTTTAGGATTGTTAGCGATGTACATTACGTTTTATTTATTTGATAGGATAATTATTTGTAATGTTTTGTGAACGGAAGATATTTTTTTTAATTTTCATTTTCATTTATTTATATTAAGATACTCATTAGATGGTTGATTCATCTTCAATTGATTCTTCGCACTCTGGATCCGATCATGAGGGTGAGCCCATGGATCTGACGACTCATGTTATCCCTACCTCGTATAAGTGGGGTGTTTTGCGTAGGCGTATTCAGCGCACCCACGCTTCACAAGCTGTGTGGAATGAGGACAAAGCTCGACTGTTGAAGACTCGACGTGGTAAAGTGCGGGGGGCCACATCACGATGATATACCTGACATTGTTGGTGATATGCTAAGAAATGTTGGCTTTCTACATGTCGCACGCATGCGACATATTTAGGTATGCAATTAGGAAATGAGTAAACAATTTTTTTATAACTGTACATATGAATTGATTATTTAAATTATTATTTTTAGATTGATGCTGCGCTTGTTAGTGCTCTGGTTGAGCGGTGGAGGCCAAAGACCCATACCTTACATATGATGCAGGGAGAGATGACCATCACATTGGAAGACGTGGTTGGTATTTTAGGATTGCCCACCGAGGGCAATGTCGTTACAGTAGCCATGTTAGTTGAATGGTCAACCGTCATTGAGTAGATTTTTGGTCATCAACGTCAACCAAACACCGAGCTTAAAGGTGGATATTTGCGCCTCTCTTTCTTTGATAGACATTTTACACACTAGGGTGAGGTACTTCTCGATTTGATCGCCATGATGTGCTTTACGAAGGCGCACATTGCGCGCCTTCTTGGAGCATGGCTGCTGAGCAATAGATCCGGGGCAAGCATGGTCACGGTGCATTTCATCCCATTGCTTGCTAGGGACTTTGAGGACATTGGAAAATATAGTTGGGGCTCTGCGGTCCTTGCACATTTGTTCAGACAAATGTACTAGTGTACAGATCCATCCAGAAGTGATATTGGTGGGTGTCATATGCTGCTTCAGGTGTGGGCGTGACTGAGATTCCCACCCATTGCTCCAATTATTCCGCAGCCTACTCACCCGAAGTGACATTATGGACATTAGTATGTGTTAGTATTTTTTGTTTTTTTTAACAATTCTTGGAATTCAGTCTTATAGTATTCTAATGTCAGTTATTTTGAAGTAAGGTTTAATGCTTTAGGCCGGTTTCGAGCACACGAGTTGCTATGGTATAGGATGACATTGGATTCCCTTAGTCGGGATAAGGTACATTTAGTAATTTTTAAGTGTATTTAATTGTGCATTTTTGGTCCATGTCGTTACATAATTGTGTATTTATTTGGTCTGTGTAGGTGGTTTGACAACCATATAAAGAGTACGACTTTCTTGGTGCATCTGAGCAGCAACGACTGTTATGGATGGCAACTACTCCTGTTATATGCTTCCACACAGTTGAGAATTCGCAGCCAAATAGATGCATGCGCCAATTTGGGAGGGATCAACCAATCCCACGTGCTCCGAGAAAGCTGAAGGGTGTGCATGACCTTTCCTTGTGCGGTAAACGAGAAGATAACTGGGTTCGTAAGCTTAGACTGTTTATTAGGCGCTGGGAGGTTAGGGACCAGCACATCGACCTGTCCCCTCTATTGCAGGGTTGATGTCACCAAATCATGTACTCATGGTTTGGTAAGGAAAATGGGAAGCGGTACATCTCGAAGGTTGCTGCCAAGACTGGACGTGGTGTAAGTTTTGCTCACATTATAATTTGTCTATTTATAATCATTATGATAGAGAACATGGTTCACACCAATGTTTATATATTTTAATTTATAGATTGATGAGTTGGAGATGTTGTACTTTGCGACTGGTCATGAGCAGTGGCCAGGCTACACCGTCGATTGGGTGCATGAGGAGATTGGTCGCATAATTGGTATCTTTAGATAGACTTGTTGCCTGGAGGAGGCATGGCCACATGCACCCCAATCCCAGCTTCAGGAGGAGCCACAAGTGTCTGTTGGCATTGATCGTCGAAGACAGGAGGGACATGGGCTAGAGCTTCAACGAAAACAGATGCACCATGTTCCTGAGCCCATGGCAGGTCCCAGGCCTCGCACTCAGTGTTGGTTTAGGCCTCCACTTATAGGATCGACATATGACAGCCAACCCTTGTATTACGAGTCTAGTCAGTAGGAGGACATGGGGTATGAGGGATTCAATACACAAAGTCATATGCCTCCACAGCCTGACTCCCAGACCCAGCCTGTATATTTCGTTACTGCAATGACGATGGCATCAGCGGATGTTGGGAGCAGTAGTGAAGTAACTCCTCCGGAGTGGACTGCTACTGACATTGACGAGATGCTCTCCCAGATTGATTATTCTGCAGCAGGTTATGGGGGTTGGCCATTAGATGTACCATATGCCACCCCAGCTGTTGAGCATCCCTGGCCCTCATCTGCAAAGCAGGCCACTCCATGTCCACCTCCTTATGTAGACCCTTCTGAGGCAGGCCCTTCTCAACTAGGCCCTTCTCTGCGACCGCATAGATGGAGGCTACCCGATCGTCAGGTGCGTCATTATCAGTAGCCACTGGAGTCTTAGTTTTTGCGCCGTTCGTGTTTTTTTTTTTTTTTTATCTTAGTTTGTAATAGATTTTATTTCTTAAGTTACATTTGTTTCGAACATTTTTTGTAACAGTTATTTTAATCATGGTGATTCTAAGTGGTATTTAAACACATGAACCCTGGACATAATAAGAATTACAAACACCGTGAATAACAATAATTGATATGAGAGGAAAACAGAAAAATGACAATAAACATTACGTAATAAAAGAAAATAGCGGAACAATCATTTTAAATAACAATAACAATTGAAAATAACCAAACTTCATAAACACTACGTAATACAATGAATAATTCTAGTCAGCATCATGCCCAACATCTGCAGCAAATATGTCTTCTTCCATTTTGGTATCTGGTTTGTTAAAAATAGCTAAAATCGCAATTGCACAAAAACTTTTCCAGTAGTTGGATTGTGCTAACATCTTCAACACGTCTTCATCGCTTATCAACTCTTTTATATGATATTCGATTGTGTAGTCTAAATATTTTATTTTGCATGGGCTGGATGTCGAAAAAACAATTTTGTTACCACCTGTGAGTTGTGAATTCCATAAGGAGGAACCCCAACAGGCGCAACCTGCTTGATGATAGCCTTGAGTGTTTCAATGTTGCATCCTGAAGGAATTTCAAATCTTATTGGATTTGTTCCAGTAAAGGAATAACCCACAAAATCGGCTTGTCGTGGTATGTTCCACTTGCCGTTGTAATATAGCATTGCATCATGTGTGGGGATGATGTTGGATCGAAGTAGGTTGAGTATACCATCGGGTATTCTGTTGATGGTACATAATCTTTCAATAGGGCCAGCACTCGACATTTGCTCAATGCACATTAACATTGTGCAAACATCATCATCATTTGTGAGTTGCAGAGAATGAAAAAAATATTGCCGACCTGCATGTAGGGATGACTGTCGATAGTAGATTTCATCAACAAAATGATCATTGGCTAGCAGAAGGGTGTTATGCATCCTACTCTTGAGTGTCTTATAAGAAGACTCATTAGGAACTCGCATGGTATTGGAGTAGGACATTGAAAAGAAACACTAGTTTCGTTGTGTTTCATTGATCCATTTGGAAAAATGAATGCTAATTTGGAGTTACCAATGGTCTGACTATTTGTTTCTCCTAAGAATGCAATAGTATTCAGATTGAATTTCGATTGCGGAGGTATGTTGTCTGGGAGTGTCTGGCTTATATAGGGGTGAATGACACCCAAATTTAGGCGTGTTCAGTCACGCCCTATTTGTTAGGCGTGTTCAGTGATGACCAATTTGAGTGTGTTCAGTCACGTCCTATTTGTTAGGCGTGTTCAGTCACGCCGTAGTTGTTAGGCATGTTCAGTCATGCCCTATTTGGGCGTGTTTAGTCATGACCTATTGGTTTAGGGTATAGGGTGTTTGGTTTAGTTTTTAGGGTTTAGGATGTTTGGTTTAGGGATTATGTTTTCGTGTTAAGGGTTTACGGTGTTTGGTTTAGGGTTTAGGGTGCAACGACTGCAGGGCCCCATTTTCGTCCACCTAGTTTGTTATTTACTTTTCCATTTTGAAAACGTGACCGTCGTATGTGTAATCACATGCAAAACATGATGAGTAATATCACCTCTCTCAACCAAATACAGCGGTAAGACAACATATTTATAAATGAAATACATTTAACATACCACTAATTAAACAAACATAACTACAAAATCATGAAGCACCACTATGAGTAGGACAAGCTCTCTGATTATGTCTAACTTGCTTGCAAATACTGCATTTAACGCGTCTCTGAGTTGTTTCGACTTCATTCATGTCGTTACGTATTCTAGTGGACCTTGGACGACCCTTTGTACGCAACATTGACTTGTCAAGTATTACAACTGGATCTTCACTCGCTGGAATAGCACGTTCAATACCAATTGGCTGCCATGGCAATGAATAAGCCTGAACCAAATTGCTTACTAGGAAGACATCATCCACATACTGAAAAGGATTTTGATGAACATGTAAAGCAGTAGCTGCGGCGTGACTACATGGGTATTTGAAGGCCTTAAACTTGCCACACTGACAAAAACGCTCTGGCAGATTTACTGAATATAACTTATCCTAGCCCTTGTCCACCTCAAATAATGTTTGATCAACGTTATATACATGTACATTATGGCCTGTAGCAAGGGACTGATTATGCCTCAAAGCATCAACCACATTTTTGCAATGTTGTTGTGAATGCTCAAGCTGTGAAGTAGCCGCCTAACCCCTACATACAAAATAATGAACCAATTGGGTGTAAGTGTGCTTCACAAGAGCAGTACTAGGCATGTTCCTTGCTCCCTTGAACACCTTGTTCACTGATTCAAACAAGTTTGTTGTCATATGGTCATATCTTCTCCCCTCCACATCATATGCACGTGTCCACTTTTCCTTAGGGATGCTGTCAATCCATTCTGCAACCTTAGGACAGGTATCATGAAATCATGCAAACGCTATGTCAAAATCAACCATAGAGGGAGTATAACCTATAGAATAATAATACCATTAACACTATTCTGGTTACAGATTTGTGTTAGCTTAATATATTACAAATAGTTGTTAATATACCTAAAGTCATGAGGGTCTTCTTCAATCTTGCATTCTTGAACCTTTGATTAAAATTACTGGCAATATGACAAAGGCAAAACACGAGATGCGCAAAAGGTGGTTGCCAACCGGCATGATTCTCCACAACAAATATTATGCTCTTGTGCTGATCTGAAATGAGACATATATTTTGCATTTGCAATTGTAGTAGGTATTCCTAAGCTTCCAGCATCTCCCCCTCAACAATGGCCAATGCCAGTGGCAAGCATTCATTATTTCCATCCTGACTCGTGGCAATCGACAATTTTCCTTTATACTTGCCATATAAATGAGTCCCATCAATATGAATGATAGGTTTGCAAAATTTAAAAGCCTCGTAACACTATCTAAAAGTCCAAAAAATGCGATGAAACACACGCTTTGCCCGTACCAGTCGATGTGCCACAAAATAAGCTTTTATTTGAATATAAAAAAATACCTGGTGAAAAACGAAGCATGTAGTTGCACCACCTGGGCAAAAATGCATAAGATTCTTCCCAATCCCCATAAATCATTGCCATTGCTTTCTGCTTCGTATACCAGACCTTTTCATAAGAAACTTTAAATCCATAACTATTGGTGATCCTCTCCTGAACCTATGCAATTGACACAGACGATTCCTCCTTAACCATTCCTAACAATGAAATTGTAACATTGACATTAACAACATACCCTAAAAAACAATATTTTTCATATAGAGAAAATTTAATAAAAACATACCTACTACAAGTGACGCAATAATATCAACATCAAATTGTTTGTGACCCTATGTAATATGGTCATTCAGACAATTGTGGTTTCCACCCCATCTTGAAACACGCCACTTCTCATCGTACGTTGGTTTAATTACCCTAGACGGAAGAACCTAAATGGTGTTTTTTTACAAAATATTTACCGATAAGGGGCTGTTTCACAAATATTTACAGAAATGGAGCTGTGTAACATGCCTGGATTAAGGCATGTTACAACATTTACAGAATTGGGCTTGTTATAACATGCCTGGATCAGGCATGTTACAACACCCCTAGATTTGGGTGTGTTGTAACATGCCTGATCCAGGCATGTTATAACAATCCCAATTCTATAAATAAGGCCCCCCCACCATTTCCTCACTTTCCACTATCTCTCTAGAAGTGCTCTGCCTTCTCTCTAGAGTTTTCGGTGGATAATCTGTGCAGCGAAGCTCTGCTGAATTTCGAAGTTGTTCAGAAAAAATCTTGCGAACAAGTAAGCGCTCTGCTCTGCCTTTTAGTGATGTTGTTCTTAATTAGTTAATTATATTGTTAATGATGCATGTACTTATTTTTTAGCACAATAGATGTTAGGTTAGTTGATAATTGTTTTAGTTTAGGCTTTAAGGTTTATTTATTAGAAAAATGTTAGGATGATGTTAATTGTTAGTGACATAAATTTAGGTGGATAGAAAATTCTTTAGATGTTTGGTACTGTACTTTTGGCTAAAATGATTAGAATTTAAAATTTAGGGTTTGCCGGGCATGGTTAGGTAGTGTTTATGGTTTGATTATGTGATATTCGTTTGTGGTTAATGGTTTAGGGTTTGGTAGGCATGGTTTGTTGACGTTTGGATCATGGTCATGTGACGATGGTGTGCGGTGTATGGTTTGGTTGGCCTTGTATGGTTTAGGGTTTAGGGGTTAGTGTTTGGTTGGCCACGTATGTGACGTTTAGTCCAGCGTTGACTTTAGGGTTGGTGTCATGGTTATGGTTGCATGGATTAGGGTTTGCTTCAGGGTTCGGGGTGC
>PYAF01005599.1:143983-168951 GCA_007407185.1 Glycine tomentella
CACTAAACCTTTAGATAGAGAAAGATTCTTTACATTGAGAAATATGCTTGGAATATTGGATGAATCAAGTTTATGTTAAGTGATGTTTCCATAACTAATTTCATCATGAATGTACTCAAACAATTGCATGATTAATAAACAACTCAATATGATGATTGATGTAATAGTTGTTTGCTGCATAAAATTCTTTATATTTGAAGAAAAGTTGTTATAATCGATTACTGTAAGACCCTAATTGATTATCTGTTCATCATGTGCTATTTTAAAACACGTCGAAGCTGGAATAATCGATTACTTCATCGGAATAATCAATTATTTTCATTCTAGACTCCAGAAAATTCTTGTTGTGTCTGGAATAATCGATTACAACTAAACCATAATCGATTACATTAAGCTGATAGGCTTTTCAAATTTCTGGAACCTCCTGGAATAATCGATTACATCATCGGAATAATCGATTATTCTGTGTCTGCTGGCTTTTATGAAACTCCTTCACTCTGTCTTAATCGATTACAATCAAATGGTAATCGATTACTTCTCTGCAGATTTTGAAATTTAGACTAAAATAATCGATTACACTATCGAAATAATCGATTATTTTCGCAGTTACTGCAAAAATTTGACAGTTTTCAAATTACCCAACTGCTGCTAAGCACTACTTATTGCCATCAATGTCATAATAGACGTGCTTAACTTCACAACAGCCATAATCTCCTTGTATTCCAACTGATCACCTATCTTGTGCCTGTAAATCGGAACTTTTGGCCCTTAGTACCTCACACCAATCCAATTCCTCTTATATCTTTCTTCTTTATGCCTCATTTCTAGTTTGTAACCTTTTCCTTTTCGTGCCTTTACCATGTCTACTTCAAAAAGGGTCAAGAAATCTAAATGGAAAGCTGAAGCTTAGCCTTCCAATCCCGTTGTCAATAGACTTGATCATTGGTTTACCAATGAAGCCGATAGGATGAATTATATGCAATTCAATGCTACCAAACTCCTATATCCACCAAAATACCTCAATCCCACTTGGTTCATACAAGAAGGATTCAATTTTCCTCACCTTCTTGAACAATAAGGCCTGACCAAGTTTGTGCAAATGAAAGGAACCTTCTATCCGGATTTGGTGAAAGTTTTCTACACTTGCTTGAAGATAACCATGCATGGAACTATTCACTCTCAAGTGAATGGTGTTGCTATGGAGATTACTCCAGAGGTATGGCATGAAGTAGCTGGCATTACATTTGATGGTGAACGACGCTTTGAAGAGGAAACTGAAGGCTACAACAAGATGGAAACCTACAGAAGCATGTTGATTGATCCACACATGAATGTGCGACTGAGATTAAGCACTGGACTAATGACGCATGAAGACCGTTTGCTTCACTACATCATCACCTACATTCTCACCCCTCGCACTACCAATCACGCTCAAGCAACAGATGATGATCTTCAGGTTGTATATGGATTGAAGAAAGGGATTAAGCTCAACTAGATTATGATTATCCAAGAAGTCATGCAAAAATCCAAAAGGCTAGTGAACTATCCTTTTCCTTATGCTATTTTGGTATCTCGTTTTATTGACTATTTTCAAGTTGATGTATCAAATGAAGTAATGGATGATACCAATGCTAGCAATAGCCAAATTAAGGAAAAGCATCTCACTAAGTTTGGGATGATCAAGACCCCCTACGGTTGGCAAATGGCTGGATAGCCTATGCCTGTGAATGAAGAAGAAGGTGAAGATGAAGGTAATGAAGAAGGCAACTTGCTAGGAGAAGTTGAAGAATAAGAAGACCCCGCACCCGCTGAACCACAATACTCTCCATTTGAATCAATAATGATTCAGAAAATGGATGCTCTATTTTCCCTCCACCATGAGCAAAGAGATGAGATGAATACATCTCTTGATGAACTTAAGCTTAGGATGAGAATATCGAAGACAAAATCTTTAAAGATGAGTCTAGGGATGTTTGAGTCTTTCTATGTTTTGATTTTACTATGTTTTAGTTTACTTTGTTAAATTCTGTCATTTTCTGTTTTTGTTTGATAAGTTTATGCTTAATTTTCATTTACTACTATGTACCCTCCAATGACTATGGTTAATGAAATCAATTTCCTTGTTTCAATTCTTTCTCTGTTTTTAATTTGATATGCCAAATAGGGGGAGTAGTTATAAAAATTGATATGAGAATTGATATACAAAGAATTGATAATGACAATGGAAAATGAAACACATTGACTAATCAACTGAGGAAATCTTAAAGTCAGGGGGAGCATGAGTAAAATTAGAAATGCCTGTATCAGTGTATGTATTTTATTTGCTTTGATATAACACTGGATCCGTGCAAATGCTGAGAAGGTTTTCAAGATTAACAATTTCTTCCTAAGAAGCATCAATTGAGTATTTGGCATGCTCAAATCAAAAGGGGGTGATTGTTAGATATGATGCAGAGGTTGAGGATGATCATGAAAAATCAAGTCAAGCTTTATTTTAAGTTTTGATTTTACATGCCCACTCAAATTGATGGCATATGTACTTTGTTTCAAAGGCTTGGTTCAAGAAAGATATAATCCCACATTCCTCACATAAACTGAATAAGTCATGCATACATAAGCTCATTAATTCATGATTAGGTCACACACATTCCATGAATCATTTGGCATGACATTAAAGCTTTAAAGTTTTCATAAAAAGTGTTTTTCACTACTTTAATCGATTATTGATTGCATTTAATCGATTAATTGCTTGGTTACATAACTGCATTTAAAGATATGAACATTTTAATCGATTACCAAATGTTTGTAATCGATTACATTCAGCTGACTTGGTTAAGTTGTTCTGTGATAATCGATTACATGACGGATTAATCGATTATCTGTGTATCTACATAATTTTCAGAAGCATTTTTTTCTGGTTTAATCGATTACCAGAGTTTTGTAATCGATTAAATAAGCATTGATACATTTTTTACACTTCCTGTGTTAATCGATTATTTGAGCATTAATCGATTACTTCAGTGCATCACAAAATCCAGATCTTCTGTGATAATCGATTACCATATGGATTAATCGATTATTTGTTCTTAAGAATTTTTCCAGATTTCACATGAACACTTTAATCGATTATTTTGGAACTTTAATCGATTACATTTGTTAAAATAATCGATTACCATTACGGAATAATCGATTACATTCAGTTAATTCTATTTTTTATAAATAGATACATCTCATTAAGTAAGAAGAAACTTTTAGTTTTACGAAGTAAGCATTGTAAACACATTTTCAAGAGATTTTAGAAGCACCAAGGCTCTTTAGAAACATTCATTGAGTTGATTTCAAGAATCATGAAGAATCTCATGTGTTGAGTCATCTTTTCATGATTAGTTTTTGCTAAAGCCTCATTTGTGAAAAAGAAACCATCAAGAAAGATCATGGCATTCATTCTCAGTCTGATTTGATCATTTAAACTCATTCATTTCACTGAGGAAGTCCAGGTGATATCTTTCTTTAATCAATTTCTTTGTTGGTTTGTATTGAAATTGTTTATTTTGATGGTTTGTTGTTGATATAACAATTTGTATCTTTAAAGCATTACTAGATAGGTATCTAATGGGTAGAATAGAGAAGGGATCTCTGGTTCTTAGATCTTTTGAGAAGTCTATAGGTTTAGATTTTGAATTTTACCTAGGGTGGGTAAAAGAGATCTGTGTTTGCTTGTAAAGATAATCATTTTGTTATAGTGGAAACTCTAATCAAGGTTGATTAGAAGTAAAATTGGATGTAACCTCCGGGGTTGAGAGGTGAACCAATATAAATCTTGTGTGTAATTGTAATTTCCTGTTCATATTCATATTGTTCTTGAAATATTATTTTTGTTAACATCACAAGATTGTGTGAAGCTCAAGAGTGGGTTGATTGAGATAAAAGTTTTATATTTTAATTGGTTAAGATACGATCCTTCTTTCAAAGTCTTCCGCTGTGTACAAAATTGTTTTAAATTTTAAAAACTCTGAGGAAAAACCAATTCACCCCCCTCTTGGTTATTTGCATAAGTGTTCATTCTATTTTTTAGCGGATAGCGCCAGAGTGGCGCAGTTAGCGTCAGAAGTGCTCCAGAAAGTATATTTTTTCTGGAATCTGGCGCGATTAGCGCCAGAGCACATCCTGGGCCACTATAAAGGGTCATTTCAAGTTTTGGGGGGAAGATAAACCATTTTCTTCTTCCTCCCTGTGTTTTCCGCCATTGAAGCTCAGAAAAGCTTCATATTTTCATCATACTTCATCTAAACACTTCCTACTCAGCTAGAAAGTTGATTAGAATCCCTCTAAGAGCTAGATTCCAGCTTCAATCCTTAGAGAAAACCATAAAACAGAGAAATTTCGTTCCCTAGGGAACTTTGTAAACTGAGTTTTGGAGGAAACAGAAGGCTATTCAAGGACGCCAGAGCTTGGAGAAGCGATCCTCCAGCCTTTCTCGACAATTTAGAGGTAAGAAACTCAAGTTTTACCAATTGATTTGTGAAATGGTTCTTGGGATGTATAGTAACCAAATTGTGTTAGGGCTGGAATTAGACTTGGATTCTTTAGAAAAGTATGATCAGGGGGTTGTTCTGATGAATACTAAGCTTTAAATCATGAATTCTGATGAAGTTTGATTTTGACCCTGAGATATGTATGAGTAGGAAGAATGTTGATGAAATGGACGGTGTTCTGATAGATGTGAGCCTAAGTGTCTTTACAAAAGTTGTTCAGGAGGCTAAATAAACGGTGAAAGCGTGTTGAAATACTTGTTTTAGTCAAGTTGAATAATTGTTGGAATATGGTCTGATTAGAATATTGAATTGAATTTATGCAGAGTCTAAGGGGACTCTAAGATCCTGGTTGGGCCAAGATAGATCCTGTTGAGGATCTGTGAATCGCCTATAAGGTGGTTAGCTCTGATAACCCTAAGATAGAGAACAAAAAGGTTTTAATGGAAGGGAATGGCATTTCCTTTCATTCTAACGGCTAAGGACCATTATTGATTGATTGTTTTATGCCTTGTGTAGGGCGTGATAGTGATCTTGCTGGTGGTTGTAACCATGAAGCCGGGAGAGTCGGTATAGCGCTGAGAGCAGGTAAGCTCTTTATTCTTATGAGTGTTTCCCACTGTTGTGTTCCACCATACTCCGAGGGAGTTATGGTTATTGTATATCTTGATGCATGTATATTGAAATTGTGTGTTACTGTTTATGGAAACATGTATATGATGAATTGAACACTGTGATAGTGTTGTTATGTACTTGATTAGATTCTCTGGCAAGTAGAATTGAATTTATTAGTCTATATATATAAGTCCTGATGTGGGATGTGCCCACATAGCTGGATAAAGCCTCCTCAAGCAAAGAAAGAAAGCCCTGATGTGGGATGTGCCCATATGAATGGATGAAGCCTCCTCATGCATGTTTAGTAGGTCCTGATGTGAGATGTGCCCATGTAAATGGATGAAGCCTCCTTAGACATTGATTTATATCTGTATATGCTATGTACATGTGGTAATATGGTTGATAGCTGTGATGGCTAGTTTGTAATGCTAATTTTGATATTATGTGCATGAAAGTGAATGAGGGTGAGGAAAGACCTCCAAGAACCCTGAGTTTACTGAGATTGTTATCTCACCCCTGTTGGAGATTATGTTTTGCAGGTGAGGCTCAGGGAGCGGCTGATAGATCACAGGCAAAAGGCCTGAGCAGGGATAGGTTTTATGAGAACCTTAGGCATAGTGTTGAAGAGCATGTTGGCTCTATTTTTGTTTTATGCCTATGTTTTTGTATCTGATGAGGGATATGTATAGTTTTGAGGCATATACTTTGTATATTATGAGAATTCACCATATATGATATACAGTTGATATGTTAATGACGTTTGATGACGTCATTTTTGTTTACTGCTTTCATTTTTAATTATCTATGATAATTGCTGCGCTTAACAACCATAAGATAATGTTAATGAACCGGATGCATACGAGTTGTTACATTATCAAATTGACCCTTAATTCAAACTAAACTCAATTATCAACTATATTATTCAAATCCCATCTTATTATATTCTTATTTTTTTATATATTAATAACAATATTTTTCCACCTTCAATTCAAATATGAGTATATTTGAGAAAGACATGTTATCAAATAGATGAAAATCCTAATAGTTTAATTCCTTAAAAAATTTCCATTATATAGTTACTAAACTTTTTTATAGAGTGTATATATCAAATACAAAATAAAAAATTATTATTATTCATTTTTCTTATTTTATTGAATATATTTATGTATTAAAATTTAATATTTTTATCTTATCATATCATATTGTAAATATTAATAAATATATCAATTGGAGAATTTTCCAAAAAAGGTCAAGCCAATTGAATCCTTTCATATTCTTAGCCTCCAAGTTTTATTAACATTAGGTAATAAATAAATTAAAAGGTCAAATTGAATAAAAATATTAAACAAACTAATTAAAATTTAAATAAAAACACTATATTTTTTCATTTTAAGTACAATATGATTTTCAAACATAACTATTTTATTTGAAATAATATTTCATATTCTTAGCCTCTAAGTTTTATTTATGTTAGGGAAAAAATAAATTAAAAGATTGAAAATGAATAAAAATATTTTTAAACAAATTTTTATCATTTTAAGTAAAATATGACTTTTTAAACAATTTTTGAAAAATAATAATCCTTATTAAATTGATATTGAAATTAGGTTTATTCCTTGAAAAACATATTAGAGCTTTGGGTGAATCTGATTAGTGAAAACCATTGGTGCCTATAAAATAGTTCCTCCAGCTCCAACATTTACATAGTTGGCAATTGAAGTGTTTTACTATTATCAATTTTTCACACTTGAAAAATTGTTACAGAATCTATTTTTCACCAAGAACTACAAAAATTGATCCTTATCACCCTCTAGCAAAAATTGATCCTAATCTGGCTCAAAAGAAATTACATCCTAAAGAGCAGGATCGTCGTCAATCACCCTTGAGCAACCTCTTGATCACCCATACAGTATTGTTAGCAAACGTTTTTGTCTATATTTACTTCTTTCTTCTTTGCTTCCTCATTGTATGTTATGCATAAAAAGACATCTTAAATTAGATTTATAACCGACTTTGATCATTAGATAATTCCCTTTTTTTTAATCTATAACATGGCCACTCTTTCACCGAGAGCTGGAAATAAATTATTTTTTTAATCAGATTATTATGCAGGTCTTGGATATTCAGTAGCATTTTAACATAACTGTCATGTGTCCACCATTTACTGGGACATCTTTCAAGTTGAACTTTTGTCTTGCTATAATTGTTCATTCATAATGTTCATGTTGGATCAATTCTCATTATTCATTTTGTCGTGTATTTAAAGATCAATCCCGGCCGGTTTGAAGTGGATATAAAGCAGCTTCCTGGGCGGGTTGGATTCACATACCTACAGTATGTTTTCCTTGTCCATAATATCATATCTCGTAATGATTGATTATTAGAGTTAGTTCTTTTGATTTTATATAAAATGTTTATAATTTTTATATTTTTGTTGAATTTTACTTTTAGTCTTCAAATTTGTATGACATACAATTTAGTCTCTTTATATAAGTAGTGATTTTAATTCCTCCTCACAACCTAAAGTTTAACAACATACAAAAAAGGGGAGTAAGCTCAAGGATAAAGGTGAAAATAGGCTAGGTTGTTTGTTAGGGTCTATGGCGTAGTCTGTCAAAGGCTTGAATTGACTATTTTTCAAAAAAAGTCAGACTTAGATTTTCTAAAAACTATTTTTAATTAAAAATGTCAGGTTTTTAGGTTTTAAAATAGGATTTTTAATAGACAGACTTTTTTTTATAATATATATATAATTATTAATATTAATAATAAGTTTATAATATAAATAATGTAATTAAAAATTGAAAAGACTGGACGTGATTTGTGGCCGACTGCCACGGGCCGTGGATAACGGAGAATTGGAGATTGACTTCCTAGTTCTTATATATGCTTCTTAATTCAAGAATCAAAATTTAGGTGATGACCTTATTTCATTCCAATCCCTAAGAAATTTGCTTCTAATTTTGCTTTTTTCTCTTGGCTTTTTTCTTTTCCTCCTCAGCCATTAAGTGTTGCCTGAGTACTGGATGTAGGTTGGATTGACCCAACCCGTATAAAAATCACGGGTGCATTCTCTTCTAACCCTTATTTGTTTAAATTGTGTTTATCGCCTTGCTTTAGTAGATTCAATATTTTATATGTGATAGACATAGGGTTAGAATAATACTGCTGGAATTACAGGAAAACCTCTTGGATAGTAACAAAGTATTATCTTTCTCATTAGGTCAAAATAGAATTGAATACACACATATAAAGGCTTAATGATTAGATATATTTAAATATATTCAATTCGTTTGAAATTAAAGGTTGCACGCTAAATGATTTCCAGGTAACTCAACTCAATGCCCCCCTCTTAAGTTACTAAGGCCACTTAATTAACAAACATATGATCTTCCAATCACAAGAACAAGTTAACAGTGGAAACACCAATAGTGTTTATGAGAAATTTATACAATTTTGAAGGATGGTTGAATGACACTAGATTAATTGTCACAAGGTTAGTAAATCAATGCTCTATTTTTTAGGATTTGATTAATGTGAATATCAATTTAGGAAAGGATTATTTTCAATAAAACAAAATATGTTTGCAAAGTAAAAAGTTATCTAATATGAATAAAAATATATTTTTTCTTTGATTAGAGAAGTAGGATGTCCCTCTGATGTTGTTGTAACACGATGTTCGAGGTAAAAGCAAGGAAGATGATGCATCCTCCAAACTGAGGTTGGTTGTCAACGGATAGTGCCACCGGCAATCCAAACATAGCTATAATCAACTCATTGTTTGTATTGTTGAGCCTAGGTGCTAAGCAATATTTTTAAAACAGGACCGATGGTCTAATTGCAGTTGAACCGGTTTTATATTTTTTTAATATTATAATATTTTAAGTAATAAAATAATAAAAAATAGGATCTAAAAAACTATTAATTAATATAAATGACTTAATTATGTCTTTTACAAGACTGAAATTAATAATAATTGAAAAAACAATTCATACTTGTATGATATATTTGAATATATATTTTTATTTATCATACAAATATTTTAGGTTAAATTTTAAAAAATTAATAGGACCGATTCAATTCCGGTTTTTTAGTGTTCGATCCAGTAACCACATCGGTTCCTAGTTTTCAAAACATTGGTGCTAAGTGTAGGGTTCTAGGATACTAGCAAGTATCACATTTCTCACTAGGTCAAAGTAGAAGAAAATCCAAACCGCTATTTAAAGAAAACATTATTGTTTATTCATTTTAAGTAAAATATGACTTTTCAAACATAATTATTTTATTGAAAATATTTTATGTTCTTAGCCTCTAAGTTTTTTTATTCATTATTTTAGGTATAAAACAATTTAAATGATCAAAATGAATTGAAAATATTAAAAACTAATTAAAATTCAAATATAATTCAAAGAAAAAATATATTTTTATTCATTTTATGTAAAATATGAATTTCCAAACATATTTTTTTATTGAAAATAATCCTTTCCTAAATTGATATTCACATTATTAATCAAATCCTAAAAAAAATTCGGGCTTTGATGGATCTGATTAGAGAAGACCATTAGAGCCTATCAAATGGTTTTTCCAACACCAACATTTTTCGTACTTGGCAATTGAAGTACTATACTATTATCTAATTTTCCAACACACTTAGAAAATTGTTATCAAAATCTATTTTTCGCACTATCATAGAATTATTGTATACTATTATATATAATATGCCCACTCTTTCACTTAGGCTTATCTCTCTCAGTCCCTTTTCCCTCCAATATTGATTGATTCTTTACTAACAAAATTTCCTTTGCAAAAACCCTACGTACTAGTCCTTCCATTTGCCTCCCATGAACTCTTCTATACAACTAGGTACCCACTTCATATTCAAAACCCTAAAACTCCCACTATGTTTATTTGCCTAATCCTTAGCTTTTTGTTTTTTAATTATTATTATTATTTCTGTAAAACATTGTTTAATTTGGATTAATGTGTTGTGGTGATTTGTAGATAATGGGAGAAACGAGGAACGAAGCGTACAAGGAGTATGGATAGAAATGGGCTAGGCCGCCTATTAGGGACCTTTAGCCTGACCTGTTTAAGGTCTGACTTGGCCTGACTTGTTTATTATAAATGTCAAATTAAAATTTTTTTAAAAGTCTGTTTAAATAAAAATGTCAGATTCAAGCTTTAATAAAAGCTTGTTAGGCCTATCAAATGGACTTATTTAATATATATATATATATATATATTAAAATTTAAAAATAATATATTTATTTTTCTAAATATATTTTTCCTTATTATGAAGGTGGATGATTAACCACTTCAAAAAATCACCTTGAAAATCTCATAAAATGGTTATTACTTATTTGGAAATATAAGCAAGATGTTAAGACATTTTCTGTTTAAAAATTGTTTCTTTAACTTTATTAAATTGATTTAAAGGGTTTTGTAAAATTAAATTTCCTAAAAAAATGTTTCTTCATGTTTGGGAGATGGCTTAGGAATTAAAAATTTTATTCGCCTTTGTATTTAACTTGGTTCTTATTTCTTATTTATTTTAGTATTTGGCATTAAGATTTGATTATTGAATGAAACTTATTGTATTTTATTTAGCTTGCTTATTTTGTTTATAATATTTTATTGAATACTTAAAAGTGCTCTAATTAATTTTAATTTATTTTTTTCAAGTACAAATTGAAAAGGAAGTATGTGTCTTTATGTATATTACATTTTAAAAAGTACTATGCGAATTTTCAAAGTTTTACTGTATAGTCATTAGATTTTCTTTATATATAATATTTATTGTAAAATAAGTTTTTTAATAGGCTTGTAGGCCAAACTGGACTCTTAAATAGACTAGACCAAACCTAAAAAAAAGTCTATGATAGATAAATAGGTCAGACCAAGATTTATGTTTTTAAATCATGTCAAGGTCAGGCCTAACCAAGCCTGACCTGTTTCCACCCCTAACATGGAGGACATTCTAGATTATGAGGAGGAAGAGTCTAAAATAGTTGGAAATCAAGTCAATGGTGAAGCGAGTTAGATAGATATTGTTTCTAGCTATTAGTACACTTGTTTGATTTTTATTTTTTTTATATATAATATCAGGAAATTGAATTATGTATGTTTTTGTGATATTCTAATTTTTGAATGTTTTTTATTTTAATTTTTTGTATTTTTTTTTTTTGGTAGGGGCTATGTTGGGATTCACAATTTGGGATTCAGAGACCTTCTACTAAAGTCGGAGTTGCTTGGTGCTATTATGGATTTTGGATTTGAGCATCCTACTAAAGGAAATTTTGTTAGTAGAGAATTAATTTTGGAGAGAAAAGCAACTGAGAGACCAACCTCGGTGAAAGAGTGATCATATTAAATTGGTTGTATTTATTTACAAAATTGTCACCGCGTGTCTTTCTAAGACGATTTCTTATCAATCGAAGTTAAATTAATGTCGTAAAAAATCATTTTTCTAGTAGTGGTTTCATATTGAATAAAATAAAGTAAGTTGATCAACATATAGATGAGAAAGATTCGTAAACTTAAATCTTGATATTATTTTGGATTAAAGGTGTTGTAAAGTTTAGTCATGTGATTTAATCGCTATCTATTGATAAAGATTTTCATAAGTTTTGTCCCCATTATATTTCCTAACAATATGTATCACAGGCAATGAACAAGTTGATCAGTAACATATAAGTGAAAAAGAACCACAAACCTAATGTCAAGCTTATGTATTTGTTGTAGTGGTTAAATTGAGTTCAAAATATTTTCAAACGTCCACATACATCACCCAACAATCATAAAAAGAAAATAAAAAAATAAAGTCACTTTAAAATAAGGATAATATAAGAAATGAAAAGTTATAATTTATTCTGCTCAATTCTCTTTTCAAATAATGGAATGATATTTTTAATTCATTCCATTCCAATCCATTCGTATTCATTATATTTTGATGCATTCTGCTCTGTTCTTTACACCCAATCTAAACATAATCTTAAGATTTTGGATTAAAGTATAATGTTAATTCATTTCTATGATTTGTTGATGACACATTGACAGATACGGATCTACATGGTGAGCAATGGAGGTAATTACCATCACAAATAATTTTTCTTTACTTAAATATATTAAATAAACATATTTTTTGCCACGACAAGATAAATTTTTCAAAAAGATGAATGTAAAAAATTATAAAGGATAAAATAAAACTGGTACTAATTTTGCCCATTTTATCCTTTTAATTTTTTTGGTTTCGAAATTCTCTAACACTTTTTAAATAAAGCTTATATTATTTTTCATATAGGAAAATATTTGATTTTTTTTGTCCCCACTAAAAAAAATTCCGAATCTGCCATTGCACATTGATAAAGATTTCCCCGGTTTCCTAAAACTAACATAGGAGATTTTCTATAGGGAATTAATTAATTAGAAACCAGTTAATATAGTTATAATATAATATAGGTTAAACTAATCCACAGATTTTCATATTTTTATCAAATTTTTAATTAGGTCTTTGAATATTTTTTTATAATTGGGTCTTGTGTAATTTTTGTTATAAAAAGTTAACCGTAATTGGTGATTTTGGAGTGTGCTGTAAGAACAATTTAGTGAATTATAAGATTATTATGGAGTTTTTACTTTCTACAAAGCCAAACAGTTGTGAGGCTTATGACAGAATACCTAGATTGAATTGACCTATAAAGGTGAATGAGAAAGATGAAGAGCCCAACTAGGAGCACCTCTGCACCGAAAAACATATAATGCAGACGATTTTGCGTCCTATGACAGCCACTAGCAACAATTTGATGCAAATATTCAACACAAAAAACTTGTGATGGAAAAAGCCATCGAAATAGAGAATTGAAGGATGATTGTTCAGTTATTGAGGAGATCATTTTGTACCAGGGGGTGGAGGAACCTTGCAAATGCTTATGCACTAAACCTAGAAAAGGATGACAAAACATATGAGCCTCGTGAGGAGCCACGGCTAGATTCAGATACAAATTAGGTGATAAATGAGTTGTTGGGTGTTTAGAGCCCTCCTATAGTTGAATGTTCAAATGAATGAAGAAACCAGATACACAACTCTATGCAAACCCAAAAAAACTTGCTAACCAACTGCGGTATTTATATTAAATGTGTTGCTAGTGTCTTGCTGTTATTATGAACGGAAGGAAAAATAATTTTAGTTGGTCTGTTTAATGATGTAACAGGTAATGAGCATGTGATATTTAATGTAGCAGGGAAGGGTCCTTGGGAACCTGGAATGGTGTATTCATTTATTCTCCGTGCATGGGTTTTTAAATCTATTTTAGGGTTAAGGGTATAGGTAACCTTTCAAAACAATCCGTGCATGGTTTGTGTTATTATGTTACTTCCTCTCAGTTTTATTATAATATTGTTATGTAAGAGAAACAAATTGTCTCAAAATAATTATAATTTTAGTTTTTTAATGTAGTTTTAATTATATTTTATCACTTATATTTCTTATAATATTAATCATAAACTAAAAAATTATAAATAAATTAATGATAATATAAGATTAATTTTGTAAAATTACAAATCTCTATCATCTATTATATTTATTGTTTTTTTCTTGGTTTTTTTAAAAATAATATAGGATAAAAATTATTTAATTTGGGATAAAAGAAGTAGTAATTTTGGAACTTAATGTAGACAACTAGATTTTCTTGTGAAATTAAACATCAAATATAGATAAAAAAAAAAAGGTTATTCAATCTTTTACAATGCACAATAACTTATGGTGTTTTTTTATACAAAATAATATATTTATTGAGCACATGCAACTACTTTTTGGTATAAATAAAATCTTAAAGGTTTGGATGTAATAAAAAATTCCATATCTATGGCTGATAATAAATGTCTTTCCTGTTAAAGGCTGTTGGTTTCGTGAGCTATTAAAAATATAGGATGCAACTTTCTACAACTTTAGTCATAAAAATTGTCTATTAAAAAGTTGTAAACATAATAAATATGATTAGTTTAATTAAAAATGTAATAATGGATCCAAATATAATGATTTTGTGTCCAATTTGTATGTAACATTTACTTGGTTGATATTTAACATATTCTTAAATCTTAGTACTTTAGTAATTTAACTAATTTCAATAATGAATTAAAACAATAGGAGAAAAGATTTTGTTTACATTTTCAAAATTATAAAACAAATATTGAGTAAAATGTCAATTTGTTCCCTTTAGGAGTATTAGTTTTTTAAATATAGTAAAGCAATTATTTTTGCAAAATAAAACTAAAATTACAAATTTAGCTGTGTATTAACATTTATAATTAGCATTAACCCTAAATGCAATTTTGGTATTCCTATTTTTTAAAATCCAAAATTTTGGTCCTCTATTTCAAAATAGAAACATTTAGTTCTTATATTTTATAATTAGCATTAAGCCTTAGCATTAACATTGTGTAGAGAATAATGTCAGTTTTGCAATATCTATTACATAACCTACATAACATTATCTTTAGTTTTAAATATGTTTTTAGTCTCTCAAATTTAAGGATTTGTCCTTTGTAATTTGGAAAATTAAAATTTCCTTTTTCTAGTTTTTCGTCGTGAAATACTTATTTTAGATATAGTCTCTCATGATTCATTTTTATTGATTTGGATGCACAATTTGTGGTGATTTTTTTATCATAGAAACGGAAAAAAAAAAAAACAATGCATTTCTTGAATTTTGAGGGTCTAAAAAAACAAAATTTCAATTTGGGGACTAAAAAGGAAGACTCTTAAATTTGAAAGATTAAAAACGTATTTAAACCTAGTACTCATTATCACCATTTTTTTTAACAACAAAATTGTGAAACAAACATTTCTTAAAACATTGTATTTATTTGACAAATTTTTTTTTATTAAAATAATATAGTAAAAAATTAGATAAAAGTTTAAAAAAAAAACTTAATTTCCAAAAAATAGTCACCAAACATTTATTTCATGTTATTTGTGTAAAGATTATTTACTAATGTACATTTTAGAAATATTTTCACTTTTCTATAA
This sequence comes from Glycine tomentella, assembly GCA_007407185.1. Taxonomy (NCBI): domain Eukaryota; kingdom Viridiplantae; phylum Streptophyta; class Magnoliopsida; order Fabales; family Fabaceae; genus Glycine; species Glycine tomentella. The sequence goes on from PYAF01005599.1 coordinate 159,158, forward strand.
AATTATTGTAATGTTTTAATGAAAAAATAGAGAAGTTTCTTTAGGGTAAAAAACAATAGAGAAGTTAAAAAATATTTCCAATTCTTTTTTTACCAAACATAAGCCATGTTATCTATGTAAAACATTATTGACTAAAAGTACTTTTTATAGAAATATTTTCACCCGATGTCATTTCTTTACATATAAATCAATCAAGTGTAACTTTTTAACAATTAATACTACAATACAATTGATCAACATCAACTACATATGTTAATATGATAAATGACATTTTTTTCTTAATGTATTAGAAGAAACCAAGCATGTTTAGCCTTTTAACAATAAATATGACAACACAACTCACATGACCAACCAAACAAAATATACCATGTGTTGGCTACCTACAATGCAAACACAAAAAATGGATGATTAATAAAAAGCAAATAAAAACGCAATAAATTATTTTAGTTCTTTTAGCTTATGTATAAAATCTCCATCTCAGATAAAAGATTTGAATGTGATCATTTGGATTTGCTTTTACCTTAAGCTATCAAGAACTCGTTCCCTCTCAAGCAAAATGTCCTTAATAGCAGAAGCACCCAACTTTCTTAAAGTTTATTCTGATGGTTCTGTGAAACGCTTTGACCCTGAGATTGTTCCAGCCTCTTTAGAATCAACCAATGGATACAAGTCCAAGGATGTGATCATAGACTCATCAAAACCTATCACAGGAAGAATCTTCCTTCCTGATTATCCTACTTCCTCTAAGAAACTTCCTCTCTTAGTCTATTTCCATGGTGGTGGCTTTTGCATTGGCTCCACCACATGGCTTGGCTACCATAACTTTCTTGGTGACTTCTCTGTCACATCTCAATCGATTATCCTTTCGGTTGATTATCGTTTGGCTCCGGAGCATCGCCTCCCTATTGCTTATGAAGACTGTTACACCTCACTTGAGTGGCTTGGTGATCAAGTTTCTTGTGAACCCTTGTTGCAACAAATTGACCTAACTAGAGTGTTTCTCTCTGGAGACAGTGCTGGAGGTAACATTGCACATCATGTTGCTGTGAAGGCAATTCAAAACAATGAATGCCCTTTGAAGATTAAAGGGGTAATGCTCATACACCCTTATTTTGGTAGTGAGAAGAGGACTAAGAAAGAGATGGCTGATGAAAGTATAAAGGATGTGGCCATGAATGATATGTTTTGGAGACTAAGTATACCAGACGGCTTAAATCGTGACTATTTTGGTTGTAATTTTGAGAAAATAGACCTATCCACAAGTGTATGGTCTAAATTCCCAGCAATTGGGGTTTATGTTGCTGGTAAGGATTTTTTGAAGGAAAGGGGGGTCAGGTATGCAGAGTTTTTAAAGAGCAAAGGTGTAAAAGAGATGGAGCTTGTGGAGGCAAAAGAAGAGACACACGTATTTCATGTATACTATCCTGAATCCTGTGCAACTCGCTTGCTCCAAAACCAAATGAGTCTATTCATGGAGAAATATTAGCATCAACTATGGCTGTAAAATGACTATGTTTCTTAATATCAATAAGAAAATCAATCGAAGTGGTATAGATTAAGATGCTTTGTCATAGTTTTGCTAGTATTCAATACTAGATGAACAAGAGCTATAAGCTATAAATTATTAGATTGCCATTGATGGTGTTACCTAAAATAAAATCCTTTTACCTTTACAGGTAGTATATAATGGTATATTTTGCACGCAGTTTGATTTATTCTACAACATACTACATATCATATATTGAATTTTTCACCCAGGTACTACGCACCCATGTGAATTGCATGCATGGTAGTATTTGTACCACACTCCTAGTAACTATGATTATGCAAGTTTCTTTGTTAATATTTTCATAACAATATGTCTGAAAGAAACTACGCAATACTGAATGCTAAGTCAAGAGAGGAAGAGAAAACAAATTACCAATATGAAATTCAGAAAGTGAAAGTATTTTTACTTTTAATGAAAATATATTTGTGGGTAAGTTTTACTTTGGTGATCACACACAACATAAAGTTTGTTTAGGATTTACATATAATTTTTTTAAGTACGTAATTGTTAGATTGCATCAAAAATGCTCAAAAAGACTAATAATATATGAATTGTATTTCCTACATAACTCTTCCTTTGTTGTCCCTATTAAGAAAATAATAATAATTATAAGATAGAGGATTAATATATGCTATCAGCACACCTCTTTGTCTGTGTATGAATAGTATTGTAGGTGTAGCAATATAGGAATATGATTCAATTCTTGTAGTTGTTGATTCCTGTTATTGGGATAGAATTTGTGTTATGTAATTGTTGCATATGCGAATGTGTACGTGTGACACAATAAGCTGTACATAAGAAAAAGGTTTAAATACTTAGAAGTTAACGAGGGAATGTTACGGTGGAAATTCTTGTCGGCCCTCAAGGTAGAATACTCTTCAATGGTGAGTGCTTCATGGTAAAGGAAGAGTAGAATTTTCTTAGACTGTGTTTGGATGGAATATTTTTAAAGTTTTAGGAATTTAAAAGTTAAGAAAATTGAAATACATCAATTAAAATTTTTGAATTTTTAAAATTCTTTATTTGAATAAATCAATTTAAATTTCTTTAATTTGAAATTTCTTATTTGAATAAAATAATTTAAATTTCTTATATTTTGAATTCTTTATTTGAATTAAATAATTTTTATTTATTATATTTCATTTTTTGATCCAATTATATTTTAAAAATATAAAAGGTCATATAAATAAAAATTGTTATTTTATAATAATTGTTGTAAAAATTTATATATACTTTTATCCTATTATATTTAAAAAAAAAAAAAACAACTTCAAAACCTAACCTAGTTTGTTTCTGAACTCCCTCCACTCTCTCTTCCAATCCCATGGCGGCTTTGCTTCCCAACGATGAAGACTCTCATCTCCGCCTTCTTCACCGTCGAAGCTCTCTCCGACCACGACCACCCTCCTCACTCCTCCCTACAGCCCAACCCCCACCCATTGTTCCTCTCTAACATGGAAAACTCATCTTTCTCTCGTTGAAGCTCTCTCCGACCATGACCATGTCTCCTTAGCTTCCATTCTCTGCAGCCCCAAGGTTACCACCACCAATGAAGGCTTCAAAGCTCCCTTCGCTCCCTTAACTCATCCCCCGCCTCCGCCCGATATCCACGAAAACTCATTCTTCTCCCACACCGCACTCCTTCCATCGATCTTGTTCACCTCGGTTTCCACGAGCTCGTGACGGTCGCACCATCGCTCTCATACGTCGCTACCACCGATTTCGTTGCCTTTACCGGTCTTTCCACCTCCCTCCAACGCCTTTCTCTGCACATGTTTCTCGTGCTCCGATGATAGTAAAAGGTAAGAGATTAAGAGAGGATTTAGAATTCCTTCCTTTTTGAAAGAATTTAAAATTTTAAGTTTATAGTTAAAAAGAAATTCCATTTTAAAATGCTGAAATGTTTAATTTTGTCTAAATGAACATCCAAACAGATTATTTAGGAGAGGAGCATTTTAAGTCCTCTAGATAATTATTTTTTCCAATTTAATTCCCTCATCTAAACAGACTATTAGGTTATTCGAGTTGTGATCACATGCTTTTTAAATATTCTTTTATCCCTAAAATGCCCCCAAGGTAGAAAACTCTTAAAATGTTTTTGTCTCACACACTTGCGGAGTCATATTTGAGTCAGATATGACATCATCGATGATGGAATAATAGACGGGGGTTATGGGTGGCAAGGATGTGGTTTCGTGATGGAAGAACGTGAAGTCGGAAGGTCTGATGCCACTGCCGCTACCGGAGGCCTAAGGCTGACTAACGTCAGAAAATGGAGAGGCAACGAGGTGTTTGGGTTGTGGTTTCACGTAGTTATATATGGTGGTGTGTGGGGGAGAAAGAAACTGAGAATGTTTGGGGAGAAAGACTTGTTTTTTGTTATTAATTTTCTTATAATTGTTTTTTTATTTTAAAAAAAATGGTGAGGATATAAATGTAATTCAATTTAATTTTTTTATAGAAGTTATAACATCTTTAGATGAGGGGTGTCAAAGAAATGTTTGAAAAAGGAGGAGGTGCATACATATAATTAGTGAAAATCTCAGAAAGTGTCACAATAATTTAATCATTAATCTATTAGATTATAGATTTTAAATAGAAATTATTATTTGAATTGATTTGTGCAAGCTTGAGAACAATTTCAAGGCTTGAAAAAGCCAAGCATATTTGGCCAACACTAGGAATCTAGTGCTGAAGAGAAAAAATGTCTTTCAAACATATTATTGATTTATTAATTAATTGAAATTATTTTACCATGAAATTTTTTAACTAAAAATTTCATTAATTGAACTTGGTACAATTTATGTAGTACTCAACGAAACAAAGAATAATAATTAAATAAAATATATAAAAAAAAAATATAAGTGTTAGGAAAACTTGAAAATGTTACAAGGAATTTAAATAATTTTAAAATTTGGAGTTATAAACATTCAGATTTTGTATAGGAAAATAAATAAAGACTAAGGATTTATATTAAGCTAACATAAAAACGTTAACTATTTTCTTATAGCATGGCTCTCAGTCAACTTTAATAGAAAACAAATGTTTTCCTTCAAACTTTATAATATTAGGAATAAATTTGAGCTATACTGTAAGGCTTGAGATCTCAGCAAGTAACACTAATACATAGCCACTTTTAACGTGGTCTCTTTTAAGTCGGTTGTAAGAAAATCGACTTGGTAGGTAGTTCAGTGGCAATTTTGTAAATAATTGAATTGATTATGCCTTTTGAAGTAGGTTTTTTTTAACCATCGTTGTATAAGCCTCTACAAAATCGGTTTCTATAATAACCGACTTTGAAAGATTTACATATATTTTTTTAAAAAAAAATTAACTTCATTTTTGTTTTTTTTTTTTGAAATATTAGATTCAAAGTCGGTTATTTGAAACAACCGACTTTGAAAGCCCTTTCCCGATTTTCTTTCATTTTTGTTTTTTTTTTAAATATTAGATTCAAAGTCGGTTATTTAAAACAACCGACTTTGAAAGCCCTTTCCCGATTTTCTTTCATTTTTTTTTGAAATATTAGATTCAAAGTCGGTTATTTCAAATAACCGACTTAGAATTTTCATTTTTGTTTTTTTTTTAAAATTATTAGATTCAAAGTCGGTTATTTAAAATAACCGACTTTATATAGGCCATTCTCGCTTCTCCCTCAACCATTCTCGCTCAGCGCCAATTTGAAACTCAAATTTCAATTTGAATTTCGAATTTGAAATTCCAACAACCTTATAAATTCCAACCTTACGTTCTCTCTTTCACATTAAAAACAAACCTCCTTCCTTCCTTCTCTCTCTTTCTCTCTTTCTCTTCTACGCTTCTTTTTTCCTTTCTCCGTCGATTCTACTCCGTCGTTGCGCCGTTACCACCGCACCACCATTGCTTTGGCTTTAGGCTGTCCGCTTTTGCATCTTCTTCCTCTCCTCTTTTGCTTTTGTCTGGTAATTTCTCATCTCTTCTCTCTTTCTCCTCTCTCACCTTCAACCACCGTATTCCTTCTTCCTTTTTTTCTCTCATTTCTTTTTTATTTTCTCTCCCTGCCTCAGTGAATCCCATCTCTCTTCCTCTTCTGCCATTAAACCATTTTAGTTTGCTATGGTGGTTCTCCTTCACTTTTATAAAAAGCCCCAAATGTTTGAACCCGCAGCAGCAGAGGAAACAAAAACGAAACCACTATAACCTCTCGAGCTCGCGATTCAGGTTCGGTCCCGTACAATAAGCTTCTAAAAAAAATATGACATTCAAAGTCGGTTATTTAAAACAACCATCTTAAAATGGTCAATATATAGTCTTTCAAAGTCGGTTATTTAAAAAAACCGACTTTGTTTCTAAGTTTTCTAAGTCGGTTTTTTTAAATAACCGACTTAGAAAAGACTATTTTTTTTGAAAATAAAAAATAAAAAATTTTCAAAGTCGGTTCTTATAAAACCGACGTTGTTCGCTAACCTATTTAACGTCGTCTGAGACAAGGTCGGTTCGGAAACCGACTTTGTATGGTCCAAATAACCGACCTCGAATGCCTTTTATGTAGTAGTGTAAAGGCAGAGATATCTTGCCAACGATACCAGAGAAAAATGTATTTTAGAAAATCCTTGGTACACTGAAGGAAGTTACAATTAGATACACTATATGAAAGGTAGGAACCACTAATAAATGTTGGGATGTGGATGATGGATGATGTTCAACCGTGAGTAGTCATTTTGTTTCTAGGATTGGAGCTTAGTCCTTGATTATTATTTAAATGAATTGAATTATATACATTTATGATCATTTGAGTTCTTCTCTTGATTATTTTCCTATTATTGTTTAAGAAATAACTGAAGGGTGAACCTAAACATTAATTGAAACTATAGGAAAAGAACTTAGACTTTAAATCAAGAAAGTACGTATTTTTAATCTTTTGAGGGTTAAATGAATTAAGAAAGAGCATGAATGGTTTAATTGAACATAGTTAATTATCACAAAAATAGGAATCAATTCAATTAAATATAACTCTATACTCTTGAAAAGAGATGGAGGTTACCTTAGGTTATATCACCTTCAATGAGAACTAGATTCAACAGTTGGGTAAGGAAATTAGTTCTATAAGAAACCATTGTGAAAACCCTTAATCTTACAAGTTTTTATTATTATTAAATATTATCGAATTTTAATTGCTTATTTCTCTTAAATTGATTATCAACTTTTTTTCCTAAAATTGATACTTAATTAAATTGTTTCCTTTTTTGTTTAATTTTTATTGAATTGTGATATTTACAAAATCAAACACCCAATCCTTGTGTAAGAATGATATTTTATTTCCTCACGGTACTATATACTTGTAGAAAAGCATTACTGCACCTTTTTACATGTCACCAAAAGTAGTTGAGTCTAATTGAAATTGTAACACTCCAACGAATCACATCAAAATGAGAGAGATCTAGAGGTTATGCAAGTATGAAACTATACCGTTGAGTATGAGACTATACTAATGAATGAATTGGTGATGATGTATGGCATTTAATTTGAGTTGTCATAACATGCATGCATATATGAATGGCATTACATGTGATTAAGCACATAAGTTGAGGTTTTAGGAAGACCCTCAACCTAGTGTCGGAGGTTGTCATGCTAACTAACGTCCAATGGGCCTATAGAATGAATGGATGTTGAATCTTGAGATAAGCTGAGGTCTTTGCAAGCCTTGTCAAGGTAAGCTATTACTCATGCTCATCTATTTTCGATAAAATCACACTTCCACCATAGGGTAAATATGAGTCTCCATGAATAGTCAAGAAAACGAGTTTGTTAAGGGATGTACTTGGATTAATTGCTCAAGAGACAAAATCTACTTGGAGTAAAGTGTCAGCATGGTATATCATAATGCATAAACATCTTCACTTACATTTATGACTAAAATAAGGTGTTACTTAATGAGTTGTGGAAATGTCTTGTTATTAAAAGTGTGAATATTTTTGTATCACTTTTGAAAATTAACTTATATTCTTTCTGCTATATGATATCTCTTTTTAAATGAGTTTACCCTTGCATTTTTGTTGAACTGTAATGATCGTATGACACAGGAGTAAATTATGATATAACTTCTCAGGAACATGCCACTCATAATTGATGTGAACTTGATTGTGGCCTTAGGATCGAGATATGACCCTTAGCCATTCATTTATTTATGTTTTGTCTTAGTAAAGACAAATTTAGGATTAGAAATGATTATTGGTTGAAGTTTATTTATTCTCCTAAGGGAACCCTTGAAATTTGTCTTAGATATTTCATTTGGTATTTGATATTATAGTGCTCTAAGGCACAAGTACCTTTATGTTTTAGGACTTGTGGACCTTTATTGATAATGATTAAATGACATGCTTTTATCATGAAAAATTCATACATATTTTCATTATTTAAATTATTCATGAGCCTTTAAAGAATGTCAAACATAACATTATTTCTAGAGGTGGCAAAACAGATTATTCCACCCAACGCAAGCTAGTCCATGCCAATGTAGGTTGCATATTATAGTGAGTTGAAAAAAAAAAAAACAAGATTAAATTTGAACCTCTAAAATGAAGTCCAGATCCTGTAAAATCCTGACCTTTTAGGGCTTTTAATTAATGGGTTTTTGCAAGCTAAGTCTGTTCATTTTGCCACCTCTAATTACTTCTACTGGCTATATATCTTGAAGAAATGGGTAATCTGTGTATCCAAGCACAGGGTCATGTGTGGAAAAGGTAGTGGCATCGGGTTCGTTTAACTGAGCATCGAGCTGAAATCTTGTGGGGAGATCTGGATTTGCCAAAAAGAGGCGCCCATAAGCGACCAAATCGGCAGCACCGCTGGAAATGGCTAGGTTTCCCTCGATCACTCCTATCGTAACCACCAGCCACAATGAAAGTTCCCTTGAAGGCCTTCCTAATTGGCTCTAATGACAAATATTTTGTGTCAAACTTGTTGTGGAACTGTGTTACCATCGTCCTGGGCTCAATCAAGTGAATATAGAGAATGCCAAGTTGATTCCATGACTCAGCCATGTGAATCCCCAATGCTTGAGGATCGTCGTTGTTGGTGTCATCTCCTTCGCAATCATCAAAAGGGGATAGCCTAATCCCAACTTTGTCAGCTCCGATCTCATCAGCTACTGCCTTCACCACTTGCAGTGGGAACCGGCAACGATTTTCTACAATACCTCCGTACTCATCATCTCTGTCGTTCACTTTGTCCTTTAAGAACTGATCCAGCAAGTACCCATTTGCTCCATGTAGTTCTATTCCATCAAAACCTGTACCACATGAATACATGATCACGACACTTCTTAATTTTTTGTCATTAATTTCCCACTGGTAATAATTAATTAAGATCAAATTATATATGTGTGCATAGTATATATACCCGCTTCCATGGCATTTTTGGCCGCAATTACGAAGTCATTCACAAGCTTGGGGATTTCCATAGGAGGTCGCTTGTCTGTGCTTGATATTGGGGCTTCACCATGTGCTTGGAATTCTACACTTTGTATAGACAAATAATTAAATAAATAAATGAAGATCATTTGACACCCCTGTGTTGATTAGGAGAAGATATGTGGTTGTGTTTGTAAATAGTCACTTATAATAGGAATACAATATGGTTGTTATATGTCATATAAAAAAAAGTAAATTAAAAACTAATTATTCACAAGATTACATGAAATTACACTAATTACTTCTTAATTATTCTTTAGTTTTTATAAAAAAAATTACAATAAGACATCTTATACATTTATACTAATCTCCCTTAATTATTCAAAAAATATTATACTTTGTTTCCCTAAATCCAAGGGAGTTTGTGGTGAATATTAAAAGTAGGAGAACTTTTGTAATCTCACGAAACTTTGGATTAGTTACTATAATTTATTCTAAGAGAAATGATGTTATAAATACCTTTTTAACACTCTTACTAGATAAAATTCATGTGTCTAGTTCCTACTGAATATATGTAGATCTCTTCGTTGGATAATTAATTATAATTTAATTTGGTCCCCTTTAAATTTTTTTTTATCTATGATTTTAGTCATTAAAATTTAAAAAATAAGTAATTTTGATTCAATCCTCAATTTTGTATACATATATTCTTTTATTGTTTACATTATAATCAATTAAATTATATACAAATATGAGGATTCAATTGGAACAAAAGAAAAATGTATGCAAAATTAAGAAATTAACCAAAATTATAGATTTTTTAAAATGTGAGACTAAAATCATAAAAAAATAAT
>PYAF01005599.1:169051-181499 GCA_007407185.1 Glycine tomentella
TTTCTTAATTTTAGTCCTATTTTAGTGTTTGTTATTAATTAAGAATATGATAAAACAATCACTTATAAGACTAAATCTTCATATGTTTAAAACTGTTGATGGTACATTTAAAATCATAATTTATTACAAAAAAATACTTATGACTATTATGTGAAATTTTTTATGAGGTGGTAAGTCAATAAAGTATTAATGCACTATTACATTATTCGTTAATGTTATTATTTTATAACATATAGTAAAAACAAAAAATTTAAAATCTTTAAAAGACTAAAATAAATATTAAAGACTAGAATTATTAGAAAAATACTTATTTTATAGGAATAATATGTTATTTAAACCTAAAATTGTATCTAAAACAATGTTTGTTGTTGTAGGCCTAAAAAAGAAAGCATAATACCATCATAGTTGGAGACTTTCCCAGCATGCCAAAGTTGACAAAAGAAAATACCTCCCTTCTCATGAACAGTGCTCACAATTGGTTTGCAAGCTTCCACCTGTTCTCTTGTCCAAATGCCAGGTGTATTAGGGTACCTTTGGTAATCCAAATCAGACGTACAAGAAAAAGAAAATAAACCATAAATTAATTAGTACAGTTACAAGATAAACTTTGTGTGGCCAAAATCAGTCCCAATTGGATTTCCATTTTTCTTCAAATAAATATTATAAAAAGCACAAAAATTGACATTAGTTCATCAAGAGTACCCCTCCTTTGCCGTATCAGATACACCAGTAGCTTCCCCGATCAAGAAGCCACCCTTAGTAGTTCTTTGAGAATAATACAGAGCAGCATGCGGCTGAGGAACGAAATTGTAAGACCTTGATCGTGTTAACGGTGCCAACACAATCCTACACAGTATCAAACATCATAAGTTAATTATACATATTTTGGTCCCGGTTCGGAGAGATCCCGATATATATTCATGAATCCACTAAATCAAAACTAATTTTTTTGCTGTGCGTAATTGATGCTGATCCATAGAAAAGTTACACCTGGTAGAAATTAAACATGATTTTTTTCATTATATAAATCGTTTTTACTAGTGTAAATCTTATATCATTGCAATAACCTTTTGTGTTATATATATATAAACATACATGCACCAGATGATCAAAAGTACTAAGCAACAGAAAATCGGTTCTTGGATCATGTAGTTTAATAGGATGATTTCTTTGAGAATAATAAAACAAGCAGATCGACCATGCATGCTCAAGGCGTATATATACCTGTGGGACAGATAAAAATTTCCCATCTTGTATGGGGTGAGCAGGGGTATTGCCTCTCTTTCATCCATATTTTTGCTTTCTTCTTTGGTGTTGTTGTTTGTGTTTGCCATCCTCGTATTCGCCATTCAATTGACTCCCTTGTAGTATCTTGTCATATTATACTGATTTTAAGTCCGTGAATTGCAAGGATTTATTTGAATTATATATTATTTTATGTTTATATTTAATAATTTTTTAATATATACATAAAAAAAATTATAACTTTTAATTAAACTGATCTAATCTTTAAAAATATTTAATAACATATTAAAGATCATTATATTAAAATTAAGAAAAATAATTAAGTATATTTTTAACTGACACCTGATCTTCAAAAATATTAAACTTATTAAACTTTATTAAAAAAAAATTTCAAATAATTATGATACAATACCTATACGAAAAGTTTATTATTGTTATTATTATTTGATTTTAATTTCATTCTTACTACTTTTAATGTTATTTGTTTATAATTATTATTATTTATATGCATATTGCATGTGTTACATATTTTTTAATACTATTGTGTGTCGTTTTTTATAAGTTACAATCTATTCTCATTCCAAGAAAAATTAAAAATAATTATTAATAAAAATAACTACATTATTATCTACAATTATATATTTTATATTTAGAGCAAATTATAAAAATTTTCTCTAAAGTCTACACTAATTACAGATGCACCCTTTCACTACAAAAAAATTCGCAATTTCCGACGGCCAAAATTCGTCGGTAATGTGGAATTTTCGACGGACAAAAATCTGTCTGTAAAACGGTCGTTAGAAATTTAACCGATGAATTTTGTGTCCGTCAATAATTTGCGACGGAAATTATCGACGGAAATATCCGTCGGTAATTTTCCACGGATATTTCTGTGGGAAATTACCGACAGGTCGTCAGAAATTACCCACGGAAATTTTCGAAGGAATAATCCGTCAGAAATTTTTGTCGATAATTTTTGTCGGTAATTTATGTTCAGATACAATAATTTAGTTTGTATTAGGAAGAATTTTTTTATTATTGATATTATATATAACATCATTATGAAATAAACACATATTATAATATGAAAGTCTCCAATTCATACATCAAAAAGAAATGTTTTAACAAAGTAACTTAAGTTCTAAATAAAAATAAAATAAAAGCACAATGTTCAACATTTGATTAGTCATTTTGTGTTGTAAGTCAATAATCAAAATAGTCATTGTCAAAGTGTCATTGCTGGTCATGAAGTTGTTGCTGGTCATCTGCTGGTTGATCATTATTTTGTTGCTGCTCGTCATGTGATTGATCATTGTGTTGGTGTTGTTGTTGATCGACCAGTTGTTGTTGCTGCTGCATAATGTTGCGAGCTTCTGGGGGTAGAAACTGAAGTACAACTGATTGAAATACTCGCATTTGTTCCGTTGATAGACGCAACGCCTCCTTTGATTGACGCAACTCCTCCTTTGATTGACAAAGCTCCCCCTTTATTTTATTAATTTCCGCTAAGTCATAGTCATGACTAGAAGATCCTTGCAAGTTTTGCATGAATGTGTCATCTCCACATTTATAAGAATGAGCAAGATCTCCAGTACCGTAAAGACGTTCCTTACACATAGGTCCAGCTGCTGCAATCCAACAGCGAGTCCTAAGTCTTTGTTCTTCAGCAGGGTCTAAAGGAGTCATTTCAGAATCACCTACACTAGATTGAACATCAGACCTAGCTTGAGATAATCAAGCCTCAAAATTTTCTTGTCATTCATAAACAGTTATTATTTGATCAATTTAATAAAACATAATGTTCAAATAAAAATACCATGACAAATTATCATCTCACATGTGTCTGCCTAGATCTATCGTCGACAAATTCACCAGTATCCTTCCGTAAATGTGTTTGTTAGAAAATTTCCTCAATGTATGCAGATAGACCAAGTTCCTGAGACTAATTACAAACATTACAAGATAAATATAACATAACCAGAGAATCACTAAAGTAGAAAAAATTTTAAATTATAAGTTGTAAATTCATCTTACCAAGCGAATGGCATGATCCTGCAAGCTAATAGAACCACCTGTGTGCATACATCCACACTTTTCAGATGCTTGATTTTTTTTTTGCCTTTTCACACTTAGAACGATACTCGGGTGCATTCCAATGTGATAATAAATCATTCTAGACACGATCTCCAATCCAATATGACCTTTTATTTTCATTTCGGGCATCGCTGAACATCTCAGAAAGCCTATGAGAGGCTTTTGAGTGAATTTTTTTTTTTAATTTCATTATCTTCCTCTGGTCTCCAAACAATTTCCTCTAAAGTAACACAAAGTTATGATATTTAATAGAAATACATCAACACCAATAATAGTAGAAATAAAAGGAAAAAATAAAACCAAATTAGTATTAGTTGGAACTGATAAACCACGAAGGATTTTAAATATAAAGCACAATTATAAATCAATTTAAATGTGAACAAAGCAAAAGCATAACTCAATTTAAACGATAAAATATCACGAAATCATGAGCTATCATATACGGCATTGAAATTAGTACAAGTGGTGAATATATTACCTTAAAACGTTGGAAAAAGAGTTCTTGATGGTCTTTTGGAATTGCTCCCCATGTTGGCCATGGGTTATCAAATTATTGTCTAATGGACAATGTGATGGCCTTTGTCGCAACCTTAGATGGATGAAAACTTAACAGAACAAATAATTTGTCAATACAAGTGTCAAAACAGAAAAGGTCATATGATATATAATGGGATTTATGTATATGGTTAATACTTACGCTCCATTTATCAGTGTAATCGTAGGACGATCATTGAGAGGGAGGTCTTCCATCACCAAATTTGTTCTATCTTCATTAGAAGGTATGTTCGCTACACCCGGGGAAGGAGATGTTGTGGATGTAGGCACTGTGGACGGTCCAGTTGCATTAATTGGAGTAGGAGATGGTACACCTTCAGTCGAAGGTGGACATGGTGTAGGTAAAACATCTAAAGATCTTATTGGCATAGATACACTAGATGGGGATGAGGTAGACGATGGCAGAGTATCTCTAGGTGGTAATAGTCTAACCACATATCGTTTTTTCTTTCCACCTGTCCGATTGTCACTATTATCATTGATCGGGGGTCGGGGAGGATCAGCACCACCTGATGACATATCTATATATACAAAAAAGTGATAGGGGAAATAAACTATGTGAGCATCAACTACATTTAGGCAAATAACATATTTTCCTTTGACACAAAAAATCAAATACACTAATAAAGTTCAATTCCATTACAAGAAATATTCATCGGAAATGCTAAAATTACCGATGGAATATTGTCTGTCGGAATTATTCCGTCTTCAATAACCGTTATATATTTTTCACAAATTTTTCCGTTGGTAAATCCGTCGAAAATTTATGAATTCCCCATGAAATATTTTTCGACGAAAATTTCCGTCGGTAACCTAAGTATTTCCGACAGCATTTTTCCGACGGAAAATAATCCGTCGGAAATTCATAAATTTCCCACAAAAATATTTTCCGTCGGAAAAATCCGTCGAAAATGCTAAAATTACCGATGGCATATTGTCCGTTGGAAATATTCCGTCGAAAATACGGGTTTTTTAGTGTCTTCTTATTTTAATTTACAAAAAATCGTTTAACTTGTGACTCATTACACTTACACCTCCATCATAAACGTCTTTAATCCTACTCATTTTTAGATCACACAATTGACAAGTAGTTTTTATGAAATTTTTAAGTGTCTCATTGCATTCACATGAGTGAGAACAATCTATTTTGTGAGATAATATGTGCTCAACTCTTATTATGTGCAAAATTTCCTTAGACTAGTGACAGCCACACACCACAAGTTGATTTTTTATTGTTTTGATGATATTCAACAGTTGTATTATTGTGGTACGAACATTATTTAGTCTTTGGTGGCAAGATCTTCAAAAGTTGTGATGTATCACATGCCAATTGTATTTTCTGAGAAACAACCATAGTGCATTTTTTACATTCTAGCAACTAAGATGAAATAGGAATATCAAGTGTAATTTTTGTAAAATATAGAAGGCGTTTAACATGTTTAAAAGACAGGGTACATGTTTAATAGTTTTAAAAGTTCGGGGGTACATTAACAATGGAGGAGATAAAACCTTTGTTTGTTACTTAAACCTCAGTGGAGAATAAATAAGAAAAGAAAATATTAATGAGATAAATTAAGCTTTCAATTTCTCTATACGACTTGTATGTTTGTCAAGGAAATATGCAAAAAGAAAAGAAAAATGTGTAGTTTTAACATGTATAAAAGTCAATAGCAAAATAAAATATATCTTATATAAAAATAATAGGTACAATCAATCAAAAAATTAAAATAATATTATAAGATAGCTTGACCATAGGTTTCTAATAACTTATTAATATTATTCTTATTCTTCTTCTTCTTCTTATTATTATTAACCTATCTTAACTTCTAATTGCTTCTTGTGTAAAAAAAAAAACTTCTAATTGTTTGCACCTACAAATACTAATATGTTTTTAATTATCAATTTATAGAACTTTGTTTATAGTTAATTATATCATTTTCAAAGTTCAAGATAACATTTGTTTTTGTGAGCAAAAATATCTATAATTAATAATAAGGTACCGGGAGTACCAAGAGTTTTACAGCCAACATAAAAGCCTGATTACAAACCTTTCCTTCCTTCAACCTATATCCACCACTTACAGTTTGTTGGTTATACATTATTTCCACCAAAATTGATGCAAATAAGTACAAGTAACCATCAAGTGTAACAGATCCTACATTTAATACACATTAAAAAACCACCTACATAGTGCACAACCAACTCTGTCAACCGTAAGTTTCGAAACTCACCACCCTCTTTCACCAAGCGAATTAAATGCTCCATGTGCCCAAATTGAGGCATAATCCACGTACCTCAAACCTCTATGTTTCTTCCCCACAATACATTAAATGCTGGATCTAAAAACATCTGCCTCCTAATGCAATATCATTCTCAATCACAAACACATACACAAACATGAGTTCATTGACGATTGAATAAAGCTATATTGAAAGTCTGCATCATAGTTTCTAAGCCACTCCCAATAATGGTATATATATGACTTGCTGTATAATGTCCTCCACCTGAAAAATATAATGCTTCCCTTAAACACTGTTTTATTCCTGAAATTCCATGAAACACCAAATGATCGTCCATCTCCCTATTTGCTTGTGCTCCAGCGGAAATAATATGATGCTAGGCAACACTGTTGCCACATCAATCTACCTTCCCTTCAAATTTTCTCCACTTGGTAATCTATCCCTCATCAATCTCCAAATGAAAATATTCACCTTAGGAGGAATATTAATATTCCATATTTTCTTCCAAATTGGCACTGTTACAAATTCTGTAAATGGGCTTAGTAACAAGACCCATTGAAGAGTAGTGTCACTTGTAACACCCTGAAATTTCAAAAATTGTAAATATACATTATATGAATTATTCTTGATGTAAGTATTAGATTATGAGAAATTTGGCTGGTCTATATTTGAATTAATTGAGTGAAATATCAATTAGAGACATTAAGGAAATGTTTGAAGAGAAATGACCATATTACCCTTTCCTTAAATCAGAAATTACATAAATGCCCTTGAGGTAAAAATGACAAAAATGCCCCTAGATATTTTAGTAAGATATTTTAAGATAGAAATTACATAAATGCCCTTCGATATTTTAGAAATGACAAGAATACCCTTAGATATTTTGGCTAGATATTTTATGGTGGAAATGACAATTATACTCTAGGATGAATGATGAAATTTACATAATGCCCTTCAGGCCAGAAATGACTAGATGTCCTTAGAAATTTTGTGAGAACCTGATGAAATTACAGAATACTCTTGACTGCAAAATATCAAAATATTTGTGACAAGAAACTCTAGAATATAATTTCTATGAATTTTATAAGGTGACAACTTTGAAACATTAGTCAGAAGAATTCTAGCATTGGAAAAAAATTGGAAAAATAATAAATAGAATCTATAGAATTTTCTCTAAATTGTGGGGTGTCCATATTTATTTAATAAAATGGTTTAGTAATTTTGATTATCAAAAATAGTACAGACCAATCAAAATTAAGATAAAAGTAGTCTCGTATGCAAGGTTGTGTATCACTCTGTTTGTAAGTAATTTTAACTGTCATTGAAGTCAATTTCTAGAGATCTCTAGAGTTCTATTATTAGGTAAAAGAGTTCAAATCAAACTTGACTTCTTACAAGAAAATGCCATGTGGAAAACTATAATTGGAATTAGATTTTTATTCATCATAAAAAATGACACATGTAGCATTCAAGGAAGTAAAATTTGTCTTCCTTTCCCCTTTAGCTTGAAGTTCACGTGTAGAATGGTGTAGAAAGGAGGAGAAGATTCATGAATAAGTCACTTGTAAAGATCATGACAAGTGAAGAGACACTTGGAAGAAGCCATAACACATGTACACAAGATAAGAAGAAAAATCTTCTCTTGTCTCCTTTGGTAGTTCACGTGAACAAGGAGGAAAATTGGAGAAGCTTCAAGACATGTCAACTAAGTGGACACTTGTCAAAGGAAGCCTTATGATGAAGACAAGTAGTAGAACACTTGTAAGGTGCATGATAAACCTAGAAGATTTTTTTTATAAAGTAAAGGAATCTAGTTAAAATGAAATGGAATGACATGAAATTTAGTTACAATGAAACCAAATGAGAGTAAATAGTTAGAAAGGGTAGAAATGTCCATGAATATTATATCATTTTCCAATCACTATATAAAGGGGTGAAGGGGTCATTAAGTACAAGTCATTTCCCAAGACATTTCCCTACACACTTTCACGTGAAGCTCTCCCCCATACCTCTTTCATTTCATTTTCATCCTTCCCTTATTAAAGCCTAAATCAAGTGAGAAAAAGACTTCATATCTCCTTGAAGATCACGTGTAGAAAAGGCTAGCATCTTTAGGGAAAGTTTGTCAAGCTTTGAAGGAAGAAAAAGACAAGCTTATTAAGAGGTTACAAGGTATGTATGGAGAAGTTTTATGGTAAAGATAATTTAAGTATTACTTGTGTTTAAATAAGTATGTATAGGGAAGTTTATGTTAAATATAGTTTAAGTATTGTTTTTGTTCGAATAAGTATTTATAGAATCTCATTTATTTCTATGGAGAACAAAGCTTACACACTATGTGTTTGATGAAATGCTTCAAAGAAATAAAGATATTTTGAATGTTGTTTTGTTTAAATAAATGTTTGGAGTTCATGTGTTGTTGAGTGTTTCTATCACTACTACAAAATGACTATTCCACGACATGCAATCCACATCGGTTGTTAAATAACCGACTTCGTAAATGAATCGGTGACAATTTTGTAAATATTTTAAGAATACTACAAAAATCAAGTCGGTCCTGATTATGCCCGTCGTTGTTGACCATTATTCAAAGTCGATTTTTATAAAAAATCGACTTTGATGCTTTGTAAAATTTAAAAACAAATTTAAAGCAAATTTTCTCTGCTCCCCGCACAAAAATCCCTAAACACTTTGTATTTCAATCTCCGTCGTTCTTCTCCCCTATTTTACCCTAAGCCTTCCATTTCTGTCTCACCTTCCCATTTCTCCGTCATTGAGCACCCAGGCCCTTTCTCTGTTGAGGCCGTCGTCATAAGGGGCTGAAACCCTCTCTTGTATACCCTTTCCCCCATAAACCCTCTCTCTCGTAAACCTCGTGCCCCTGTTTCTCTTGTAAAGCCATACACCCTCGTGTGAACCTTCTTCATTCTGTGACTGTGTTATCATTCTGTGACTGTGTTATTGTCTTCAATTCGTTCTATTAATCTCGCATCCAAACAACGTCATCGGCACGGAGTTCCCCAGAGAAACCTCGATTTGTTTGCAGAATCTCTCATAGAATAAATTTGTGAATGATTAATGTTGTTTTGTTTGTGCAGAGGGATATGGAGAACAAGAAGAGTGAGGAGGAAGAACTCAAGCATCTAGGGTTTGTGAAGATTGAGGCAATGAAAGCCTTAGTGTGTGTCGAATGTCTACGGCTTCGCAAAGCAAAACTCGGATTTTCTTCTTATGTGAAAAACCCTCACTTATTGGGTTTTCTTCTCGCGATGATTTACGTCCGTGTGTGTGGGTGTTTGTCTCTATTTCTTTATTGTATTGGGTTGTGAATTGATTGTTTTCTTCGTGAAGTGCATTATATTTGGTGTTGTATTGAAGATAGGTTTGTTGAAGATAGGGGATTTAAAACTATTTTTAGATTGTGAACGTTTGGGGCTTTGTTGAATTCGTTTGTGGGTGCTGAATTTGTGGTTGGAATTTGAAGGGTTTCTATATGATCGGAATCTCCCTTTTTTTACTGTTGGTTGCAATTTTTTTGGGTTGTGTGATTCTATGATTAATTTTATTGTGTGAAGTTGGGTTCTTTGTGTTTTTTCCTTGCACTGACAATGTTCTTATGAACGAGCTACTTTGGCTTTTGCAGGTGATTACAAAGGAATCACAGCTGGTGTTAGTGTGGATGAACATCGTGACTCTGACTCACCTGTTCCTCCTGATTTCATGTGCAACATCTGTATGGATGAAGTTCCTAGTAGGTAATGATCAAGCAGGTATAGTAGGCTAACCTCGCATGATATAATAGGCACCCTCCTATTCTTATTAGAAGTCGATGACAGAGGTCTCCATAATCTATACAAGCAACTTGGTAGCTCGGGTATTTCAGGTAATAACAAACTTGTTTACTTGAATATTATTTGTATGTTTCTTGAAACTAAGTTAACACTCATATTACTGGCAAATCATATGAAACAATTGATGATTGAGATCATATCTCCTTACCTCCTTTTATTGCTTATATCTAATTGCATCTCATATTTACATATACGAGTTAAGCATATGTTAAGCTAAGGAGCAATAGAGCAAAATTCCATGACATCTGGATATAACCGTTCGAATATGATAAATTCAGGAAGGATACTAGAAACAATCACTGAAAACCTTGTGCGAATGGTAATTTTTTAACAAAGAACTTTAAGATTCTCTCTATATATATATATTTTTATTTTTATTATGTTACTAATTCTTTCTCTTGAACTGTCTCAGGTGAGTTATTGTGAAAATGATGTTGATTGTTGGCACCATTGAGGCCATTGGAAATGGTCTGGGATGCCTCTCATGACATTACTGTTTGTGGAACTGATTGATAGCTTTGGCAATAACCAATTTGGCAAACTTTCTTGTAAGTGATTAGTTACTCTAAAAACTGTCCTTTGGTTGTTATTACACTATGGGAGACCTTACCTGGTTGTTATTACATTTAAGTGATTAGTCTCGTTTTATATTTCAGAATCCAAAAAAGTCTCGTTTCATATTTATATGTTATTATTAATATTAAAATATAAGAACATTTGCTTCTATTTTTCTGTATAACACGTAAGCAAGCACATTTATAAGTAGTAGAGTGAAGCAGTTAAAGTATAGAGGAGTACAAGGCGCATAGCGGGTGGAAATGGTAATCAAATTCCAGCGCAGAGTGGAGGCTCGATTCTGCATTTCCTTCATATCAATTCTCAACTAACTGCCCTTTCTGGTACTCAAAAGAAAATCCAATGTTCCGATGCTAGCGGCAAACCATGGAGCTTTATACTACAAGCTATTGTTGTATCAGAACAAACACTGTATCCAGGATCCACCCACCATTGAGAAGTGTCATTGGCCAAAACAATTGTTTTATACTGGCCTTGCCAGGTTCGGTCTTTTAGTCCTTATTTCTTCACTTTCAAAAATTATGTTTACTGCTCTGTATACAAAGAACAATTAGAGCTGTATGCCTCTATATCATTTATTGTGAACATTGCAATTTTGTCTCATTTTAGAATTGGTTACTTTGAGTCACCATTTCACTATCCTTTAATAGATGAACTTGCATTTGCTACAATGGTAGTCATAGATGCATCTATGGCAATATATAAATTAATCAAAACTAAGGTGCGTCTGCAATTCACCTTTAGGCTTGACATAATTGTTTATTCAAAATTTAGAATTCCCCTGTTGTTTACTTTGTAAACAGTTTTCTTTGTTAGAAATGCTTTCACTGTTGTCTACTTTACTAATGTAGTTGCAGTGTCTTTAAAAGGATTTCCTGGTGCAGGAATCTCCTACCGATTAGGGATGTAGTTGTATTAACTTCAATAGCAAATAGCTTTGTCACCGTTAATTTAGGTATTCTGCTAGTACCGTTATCAATGGTTTAAAGTGTATTCACTTTTTTTTTTTTTTTTTAACTTTTGACCATGTATTTGAAGGTACATCTGGGATCAACAATAAACTTAAAACTGTTCAATTTACTGGAGAGGTACAAATTCTGTTATTACTGTTCTCTATATGGAATTGCTTTTTCTCATCATTATCTGCCTGGTGACTTGTCTTAGCAGCATTGAAAGTTCAATTCTGTAGGACCTATTTTATTTAATTGTTTAGTTTTTAAAATAATAAATTGATTATTGAAAAGAAACTGAATATAACTGTTTTGTCTAGTTTATACCCAAAAACTTGAAGGCTTTGGTTCATTTGGAGTATATGACCAATGGGTTGCACCTCCATCATCTCGTCAACGTCTAAAAGCCACATATAAGGTCAAAATATAAATTTCATGTTTTTATATGTTTTTATATCTCAACGTCTAAGTGCTGTATATTTTATAAAGTATATTAGTAATAATAATTTTTATAAAGTTTATTAGTAATAATAATTTTTTATAATAAAAAGTCTAATCACGTATAAAAACAATATTATAAAAAATACATAATTTAAATTATAAAAATGAACACATAATTTAAATAAATCAATTATTTCTTAAACACGTTATGCCTTGAACAATATGTAATTTCACATTCAGAATTTTTTTCTTAATTTTAAATTTTTATTTATAATTTTTACTTTTAAAATTATTAATTGTTATTATAATTATAGTGTGATTTTAATTTTAAACTTTTGATAAATTGTATCAAACTGAATATGTCTATATTTTTAAATACTCTGAATATTAATATTACAGTAATATTTATCAATCTTAATTAAAATTGTGTTCTTAAAAATTATAAATCCAATAACAACAAAATCTTATGATTGATTAAAATTAACGTGTTTTATTT
>PYAF01005599.1:201781-220347 GCA_007407185.1 Glycine tomentella
ATATTATAAAAATAATCATTTTTAAAACAAATATTTTTATAAATTAAAATGATATAAGACATGTATAAATATAAAATTATTTAAATTATATACATATATCAATATTTATAATGATTTTTTTATATATATTTTTAACATACTTATATACATATATATACTTATATAATTTTTTAAAAAAAAACTAAAGAATATATTAATGATAATTGATATTCAGAAATCCTTAAACATTTGGCTGGGTTATTTTAATTTAATTTATTTCCCTTGAAATCTTTCTTAATAATGTGGCTATTTTTTTTTTTTTATATCGCAACAAGATCAAATTCTTTCTAGTAAATTAAAACAACATTATGAATACAATGAGGAATATGGATCATTATGAATATTCTCAAAAGGAAACAAAATGGAATTCCTGACTAAGGAATGAACTACCAAATTACTTTTCTACTACGTTATTGAACAATAATAGAAGGAGATCTCATAATATTCCCAATTTGTTTAAGAATCATTCCGCACTTAGAAATGTATCTTCCTCATTATGTGAATCTGATCCGCAACCAATTTACCATCCGATTCAATAATCACATTGTGAACTTATTGATTATTGAGCTAATTAAATTAGAGCATGTAAGACAGCACTTGGTTCACCCTCACCAATTTTATTTTTCAAATCCTTTAATATATACATTTGAAAATGGAAAATAATTAAAGATTAAAACCTCTTAAATTTGTACACGAAAAATAGTGTGTGCATTAATGATAGTTGACATTCAAAAATCTTTAGGCAATCTGACTAGGTTATTATTATTTTATTTTATTTCTTCTAATTGCTTCAATATTTTTACTTTCCATTTAATTAATTGTTGCAATTAATGGTTATATTAGCTACCATTACTTATATTTATATATATATATATATATATATAGTAGTTAATTTCCTTCATCTTTACAAATACATTATGCATTCCATGGTTAGTGAAAATGATAGTTGTCTGCATATTCCGCTGTTCAACTTAATTTTTATCTTTCTAATAATTCGTTTGTATCTTTGTGACAGGACTTGTTCAAAATTGGCATTTTGATCTTTTCTACTGTTTCCTGCAATTCGTGGGTTGGACATGGCCAGATCTTTGACGTGCTTAACTATGGTGCCAAAGGAGATGGCCGCTCCGATGATACTAATGTACATAAATACCCTTTTTATTATATGTTGCCCACTCACAAAATACGTACACAGTCATAATAATTTTAGGTTTATTAGATTATAGAAAATCCTCAATAATTTTAGGTTTATTAGATTATAGAAAATCCTTTGATAAGTTATAGTCAGCCAGTAATGGATACAAATTTGTATAACTATTGGTAACTTCCAATTACAAATTTGTATCCATTATTATTGGTTGATTATAATTTATCTAAGAATTCTCATTGTAATGTGCTAGCATATTAGGAATGTCCTAATCCATTCGGAATTGCATAGCAACACAATTTCGGAAATACTATTGTGTACACTCCGTATCTACCAACTCTGAGACTCTCAAGCAACGACCAAAGGGTTCTAATTCATCATCAAATTTGAGATTATCCCATACTCACATGTCATTTTCATTGCAAAGCTGAAGAGCTGGAGAATTCTGATATGTGCACCAAATGAAGCCGTTTTCTAAACCAGTCTAAACATTATTCTCTAGGGTTAGCGATTTTCTATAATCTAATAAACCTAAAATAATTAAAATTTAATGGAAATCTACTTAAGGCTTAAATAAGTTTAAGATTTACTGGTAAAGTACAACAATTTAAGTTTTTAGGATTTATTTTTCAAATAATTTTTTTCAATAAATTTAAGTAGTTCAGTTAAAGGTTTAGGTTATTTATTTGTATTGTAATTTAATTACAAGTCTAAACACTATTTCCTAGGGTTAGCGATTTTCTACAATCCTATAAGCCTTAAATATTGTACTTTACCACTATACCCTAAACTAAACTAAATCCTATAACCTAAAATCTAACAGTTTTCTACAACACAAAATAAATCATATGCCCCTAACAATTTTAAAAATCAACAAAATAATATATTAAATAAAACTCATAATTAATAAATTAACTTACTTAAATCAACAAAATAATATATTAAATATAACTCATAATTAATAAATTAACTTACTTGTTGGCAGAGCTTCGCTGCTGAAAACCCAAGAGAGATGTGTCTCAGAACTTTTAGAGAGAAGGTAGAGAACCTTTTAGAGAGAAGGTGCAAAAGTGAAAAGTGAAAATCCTGGGGCTTATATACAGGTTGGTCACGCCCAGAACTAGGCATGACTGGTCACGCCCAGAACCAGGCGTGATTGCCCCCTAGTCACGCCTGATTCTGGGCGTGACCAACTGTCCCATATTCGTAAATAGTTTTCGGACCGCCCCAAATTGGTAATTTTTTATTTAAATTGTATTATTTAGGTTCTTTTGCCTATACCGTTATTTCCTTTTATAAACCTGCTAACTAGTGTGCTAATGATACTATGATATAAAGTTTTTATTGAATATTATTTTAGTTAGAGTTGAATTAAAATTATAAAGTGACCGTCAATAATTAGAAGTTGTTTCCAAATTCGAACACTAATAAGTTATCAAGACACAATTTTATCATAATGTCAGGACTTGCCCTCACCATTGAATAATAAAAAGAAATTTTTTTTTATTTTTAGTTCTTTAACCGATATCTTAAAGATAAGATTTTTTTATTGTTATATTATTGATATGGATTATCATCAATTTTACTAATACTAAATTTTGACTATCACCATTGATAGGATTTTCACCACCCGTACAAATGAAATGAATCATTTATACATAAATGTAAAGGGATCCTCCTATGATAATTGATAATAAAAAAATGGAGAAAATTTAAAATCCTTATCAATCTTATTGCACAAGGCAATAAACATGCATGAATTATTTGACGAAGTATGCGTGAGGATAATTCAAAGTTTTGATAATTAACTCATCATCTTCCAGTAAAAAAAAAAAAAAAGTGTTGATGAAGACAAGACTTGAAGCATAGTTGTGAAATCCAATTCGGTCATTGACCCGACCAAGGTAGTAGATCAGTAGTCCAACTAGTGAGTCAATAATTGGCCTGTTTGATCCG
The DNA here is from genome assembly GCA_007407185.1 of Glycine tomentella. NCBI lineage: Eukaryota > Viridiplantae > Streptophyta > Magnoliopsida > Fabales > Fabaceae > Glycine > Glycine tomentella. The sequence goes on from PYAF01005599.1 coordinate 204,924, forward strand.
ATATATATCACAAATTCAAAATTATATATGTATCTATTATATATAAGTATATAACTAACATTATTTGAGTAAGAAAAATTTATCCATACTCCAAAATCCAAATTTTTTAAAAAAATCAAAATCTTTTCAAAAAAAATCCAAAATAAAAAAATAAAATAATTAGAAACTCGGGCAAGTCGGACCAGTTCAATCGGAAACCCGGTCGGATTTGACCGGGTCAACCCGGGTCAGTTGCATTTTCAATCCAAACACATAACCGGTCCAATTAGGCTATCAAATTTTACAACACTAACTTGAAGTGTTGATGAAGACAAAGCTTGAAGTGAGAGTGAGACGTTATTCAAGAGGATATGAAAACAATTAAAAATGAGAACTTAGATTTATAATATAAGGAGTTAAGGATTTATTTTATTCCCTTTAAACTTTTTTTTTAGTTTCCTACCTATTTTTTCCCCACATTTTTTTTCTTCACATCTTATGTCATTAAATTGGTTAATGCATTGAAGTTAAGACTAAATTATTTGAGTAGTATTTGAGTTTTATCTTTCGGAGAAATAATTATTAATCAAATTTTATTTACTTCCTCACTAAACTTTGAGTTAATTAGGGTCAATTTTCTCTTATGAACGAAAAGATATAAAAAAAGTAAAAACACACATATGCAATCACTTAGTTCTTTTTTTTTTACTTTAACTTTCTTTTACCTTTAATGTCCAGTTCATTTTTTTACTTTAACTTTCTCTTACATTAAATTTGCAAATACTCACAATTGCTAGTTTCATATATTAAAAAAAAAGTAGAGAAACATTCTAAATCTTAAAATGCTACTGCTATCTTCTCTGTAGGCTTTTGTGCAAGCATGGAAAGCTTTATGTGGAGCAAGTAATGGCACTTCAACACTTGTGGTGCCAGCTGTGCATACATTTTTTGTGCGCCAAACAAGATTCCGAGGTCCCTGCCAATCTCAAAAACTTGATTTCAGGTACAAACATTACAAATATACCTTCAAATTCTCTACCTCACTAGTATACGCTAAATTTTTTTATGGCAAGATAATACGTACTAACTAAATAATACATCAGTGGTATAATCTATCTTAGTTAATTAAATAAAATATGTGAATGATTATAAATTCTTTAATACTTATTTTTATTTTTACGTATAAAAAATATATTTATAATTTTTTTTATATAAATTTCTTAAGTGTTAATTATTAGTTTAGTAAATTTAACTGCTTGAGGATGCAGATTATGGGCAAGCTACTTGCACCTACGAAAGATGCATGGGAAAAATGTTCAGGACCGTGGCTTTATTTCCTTGACGTTCGTGGAATGACAGTTCATGGATCAGGAGTAATCAATGGTCAGGGACAAGATTGGTGGGGCAAAGTAAGAACACTGACATGTTTTATTTTCTAAATTTATTTTGTGAATGGGTTAAATATATTTATAATATCCATAAATATAACAATGTTCATTTTTAATTCCTCAAAAAAAAATCACCCCTTTTTAGCTAGTCTCTCTCGGTTTTCACAATGTGTCAAGTATGGTCTTTTTCTTTTACAAAAAATTACGTCTTTTTAGTTCCTTTTTATGGAAATAAGGACCACAAATGATATATTTCTATAAATAAAGCAGTAAAAACTAAAAAGAGACACCGATGGAATTGATCTTACAAATATTATCTAATTTACATAGACTAAAAATATATTTAACTTTTTAATAATTTAGTTATTTAGCTATTATTATATGATAGTTTGAACTTTGAATAGCAAGAAGTTTGGTTTTTCTTAAACAAAAGCTTATTTTTAAGTCTCCTATGTAGCTATTGTTGCAGATGTGCAGTCATTATTTATCAGATTAATCATCTAACAATATAACATTTAAACTTGCAGCTAAATGGAACTGGAGCATGCAACCACATGCCTACGGTTAGAACTTAGAAACTCTCTTCTCATTAGGTTTTGAGTGGATCTTATGATCTCGTATTCAAGATTATCCAACATATATATCACTTAGAGTATGATTTAATTTGGTTAAAACATTTTTTCCATTTAATTAATAGGTTTAATTTGATCCCCCTATTTTTTTAAAATTCAATTAAGTTTCTTATTTTTTAAAAATGAATTCATTTTGTTCCCTTTAATAATATTGCAGGCTCTTCTTTTCCAAAGATGTGATGGCCTTCAACTAAGTGGACTCACTCACATCAACGGGCCAGGATCACACATCTTTGTAGTCCATAGCCAAGACATAACCATCTCAAATGTTCACATATACTCTCCACTGGAAAGTCACAACACCGATGGAATTGATCTTACAAACTCAGTTCGGGTTAACATTAGAGATTCTATCATAAGAACTGGTAATATATAACATTTCAAACTTCATTAATTAATTATCGTTTTCCTTACTCTTGTTAGTGTGTTATTTCACTCTATGTTGACTCTACGACTTTTTATTTTATCTATGATGGGGTTGCAAGTATATTTTTATGATATAGGTGACGACTGCATTGCTATGAAAGGTGGCTCAAAACTCATCAACATTAACAATGTTAAATGTGGACCCGGTCACGGCATTAGGTATTCATCAAAATACTCATGAAATGTGAATTATATATGTATAGTTAATAGTCATTTACGTTGTTCAAAATTTAGATTTGAATTCAATCTAGATCGTCACCAATATGTATGTTAAGTAGCTAGTCCCTCCTAAAGCGTGCACATCTTGAGTTAGACATTTCATATCTATAATTTTGTTTATCGGTAAATATTAGATTATTAAAATGTTAGTTTTTTTGTTAATAGAAAAGATCTAACCCATAACATTTCCTTTCTTCCCTTTTCTCTTAACCATCCAACCCACTTTATATTTTTTTTCATATCTATAATTTAAAAGCATGAAAGAAAAATGAAAATTTTGTTGAGAGATACAGACATTAATTTGTGTAGTTTTAGTTTTCACCTGAATTTAAAGTTTTATGACTTAATAATTCTTCTCAAATTTTCATGCAGTGTGGGGAGTATAGGGCAAGGTGGGCAAGAAGAATTTGTAGAACATGTGAACGTCAGTAATTGCATATTCAATGGAGCTAGTAGTGCGGCTAGAATCAAGACATGGCCCGTAAGTAATATACGCTTCAATTAGGAAAATGAAAACAGAACAAAACATGCTCATTAATACTTTTGTTTTGGTGTTGTTTTCTATCAGAATTATAATGACTTTTAAAACTATACTTTATTTTGTGAATTATTAAGTTGAAATTCCGCTTCTCATTAAAAAAACAACACTAAAATCATCTAATAAACTGTATCTATGTTTTGTCCGATGAACGATTACATAAATAAGACCCAATATTTGTATTTAATTTTAATTAACAATAATTCAATCTATTTTTCAAAGGGTGGAAAAGGATACGCCAAGAATATTAACTTCCAGAATATCAGCGTCAATCAAACAGATTACCCAATATATCTTTCCCAGCATTACATGGGCACCCCAGAAACGGTTACTATCACACCATCTACTTGTGTAGATTTGTTTAATGTTTATGGACAATTTGATCGTTTTCGTTTTTATTTTGAGTGCAGAAGAACGCAGTACAAGTGAGTGATGTCACATTTAGTAATATCCATGGAACATGTATTAGTGAGAATGCAGTTGTGCTGGATTGTGCCAAGATCGGGTGTGCCAATATTACTCTGAAACAAATCAACATTACCTCAATCGATCCAAAGAAACCAGCTTCTGCAAAGTGCAATAATGTTCATGGGAAGGCTACTGACATTGTTTCCCCTCCTGTCCCTTTTCTGCGTCGCTAAAGAGACATGTCTACCATGATAAGTGTTGAACTTAATGGGGCGTAAAACTTATCTTATTCACTATTTACTGTTTTAATGATGTTTGCTTGTAGCATGCTTGTTTTTATTTTAGGCAAAACTGCACTCTCTTATCAGTAGTTGCATGTATTTTGATGTCACTTCTCACGTATTTGCACTTAAATATGAATAGAAACATGCAAAACAATATGTTCAGCAAAAAAGAAAATTGTTCTGCTCTCTTGTCTTCTTCTCTACTCTTTATGTTTTATGATTTTTATGTTCATTGTTATCTTGTTTTAACAATAAGATTAAAAGGATGAAAGTTCTCAATTAATTTTCTGGTTTTGTACAACTGTATTGATGCATACATGAAAGTTTATAAAACAAATGAATAACAGAAAATTGTTATTAGTGTATCGTATCAGTACAAAGAAATATTACCTTCAAGTAAATTTCATATAAAAATAGAAAAGAAAAAAAACTTAGATTCATAGACTTGGTACTTTTATTACTGTTCTCTAAACAAAATTGAAGTTTTTCTTCAGTAATTTATGTTGACACTTTCAATTCTGATTGAAAAATAACAGTAACAATACCTAAAGAACTTGTATAAATTTTGTTCTAAAGAACTTTCATAGATATTGTTCTATAAGAGTTGAATTTTAATGCTCCAGAAAAGAATTTGCCGTCATTGTAAATGTTTCCACTAGTTAGTTTTCAAACAGGATTTAGCACATGATTAAAACTTTTGAAGCTTTCAGGCTTCAACAAATAAATAGAAAATCTTTGATGCCTCTTACCAATTTGTTACCAGAAGTCTCCGCAGGAGCACAAACCATTCTTGAAATGGTGGAAGCGATTGCGGTCCCTAACCACAATCTCTCGGTTATAAACCCTAGATATGAACTTAGTAGCAGAGTGACAATCTTCGCAGATGCGCAAGTTCTTCACAATTCTAATTGGCGTTCCAGGTGGCGTACTCAGAAGAGCAAAAGCTATAGCAAGCTTTTCACTGTGTCTATACAAAGCATCTTCCTTATCTTCTTCATCAATGTCAAGCAATACTTGTGATGTTGTAGGCACATAACCTGCTCTCTTTATCTCCCTTCCCATCTCTTCCACCATTTCATATATCTCCTTGTATTGGTCATGTGACTTATCTCCAGCAACAAACTCATATATTTCATTATTCATCTCAATCATAGTGCTCCCTGGAATCTTCCTCATCCCCTTCATATCCATCATCTCCCTAACCTTGGTCTTCTTCTCCCAGAGCAGCAATTTCGCATAAATATTCGACAGCAGCACGTAGTTAGACTCGTGCAATGGCTCGCGCCTGATCAGCTCCTTCGCCACACTCTCACCAAGCTTGAGCTCCCCGTGGGCATGGCAGGCAGTAACTATGCTTCTCCATATGACCTGGTTTGGCTCAACCGGCATGGCTCGAACAAAATCCAAAGCCTCATCCACACGCCCTGCTCTACTCAACATATCAACCATGCATCCATAGTGTTCAATCTTCGGCACAATGCTGAACCTATTCTCCATTGTATTGAAATAGTAATGTCCCTTATCAACCAGCCCGGAGTGACTACACGCAGAGAGCACCCCAATGAAAGCAACATCATCAGGATCCACCCCTTGTTCCATCATCTCATCAAACACCGAAACAGCCTCCAATCCGCGGCCGTGCATCGCCAAACCAACAATCACTGAAGTCCACGAAACTATGGTCCTCACTTTCGTTTCCCTGAACACTTTCACAGCTCTATCAACATCACCACACTTGGCAAACATGTCTATCAGTGCATTGCACAACTCCACAGACCTCATTATGTTCTTCCTCTCAATAAAAGACTCCAACCACTTCCCCAACTCAAGCGCACCCAAATCAGCACACGCAGACAAAACAGAAACCATGGTGATCTCATCAGGACACACCCCTGTAACCTGCAAGGTTATGAAATCGAGATTCAAATTGTGAATCGTTAAGCTAATTTTTGAATCATAAATCATAATTTGTATCGAATTGTGAGATTCAGATACTGCAAAAATTAACTTCAAATATTCATATAGATGATATACAATGTTCAATGTAATAATTTAATATTAGAAATTGATAAAACAAAACTACTTATCCATAAATCTCATAAAACAATGACTAAGTCTGAGTCTGTGAAGCCTCTAATTTAGAATAATGAAAAATAACTAATGAAATAGTCAAATAGAGGATAAGCTTAGGTGTAAGAGGAACATTAGTAATACAATATACAAAATTATGAGAGATTTATCAAACAAAATGCAGGACCTAAAATTTTTTGTAATTTTCAATTAATTTCAACTGGTACAAGAGAGTGTATTGTTAGCATATTTTTAGAAGTAATTCTTCAATTTCTTTTCATTTATCAATTTAAACCTTTATAACTTTCAAAAAAATTTCATGAGAATCAGTGATAAAAAGGTAAAAAAAAAAAACTTACTCTGATTTGTTTGATACAAAATTGTACCAATTCATTCATGTATCCTAAGATTCACAAAGTCATTTGAGATTCATCTTATATACCATTAGATAGATAATTAAATTGACCAACACCGGTTAGTTCAAGTGATCGGGCCTTGGACTCCTGAATCATATAGCCAGGGGTTCAAATCCTGACTCCTGCATATGAAAAAATCGTTGTTGGGAGGGGATGGCCCACCCACCTATGGGTGCTAACAGATTCCACGGAGGAGTTTAAAAATCCTGGTGACCGACCGAAATAGTCATTTGCAGTCATATACAGCAGAAAAAAAAAAAAAAAGATAAATAATTCATAATTGAGTTTAGTATCTATGACCTGCATCTCTCTAAACAACGTAACCGCACGTGCAGAATTTCCGGAACGTGCGTACCCTCCAATCATGGCGCTCCACGTGACCGAATCCTTCACAGGACTTTCATCAAACACCTTCTTGGCAGACACAGGCCCAGACGACCCATCCTCGCAGCAGCAACAATACATGTGAACCAAAGTGTTCCGCACGTGCGGATCCTCTTCGAACCCAAACTTCACCACCGAGGCATGCACCGCTTCCCCCAACTCCAACCTCATCATTCCGGCGCAGGCCTTGAGAACGAACGGGAACGTGAACTTGTTGGGCGAAACGGCGTGCCGTCGCATGGTGTTGTAAAAACGCAGGGCGTGGGGCTTGGAGTGCGTCGTTTGGGCGAAGGCCCGGATGAGCGTGTTGAAGAGGAAGGCGTCGTGAGAAGGGAGAGAGGTGGTTTGGTCATTTGGGAAGAGGACGGAGGAGGCGTAGTGAACGGCGTCGAAGTGGGAAGAGGTGGCCGCAAACTTGGTGAGGACGAGAGGGTTGTGGTGGAGGCCCAGTTTGAGGATGAGGGAATGGATTTGCGTGAGGGTGGTGAGCGTGTCGCAGGTGCTGAGGAGGGACAAGATGGTTTGCTCTGCGACGCGTCGTTTTGTGGTGTGGGGAGGGAGGTGGACTTGGAAGAACGTGGTGGTGGTGATAGCAGGTGATAGCTTTGTTAATTGCATTGCTTCATTTTTCTGCTTAAAGTGGAGAAAACAGTACAACACCAAGTGCAGAAACAGAACCGCACTACGTATCAGTCCATTTCCCTCTTTTCTTCCTTTCCGACTTTACCGTGCATTGTCTCAAGACTCTCAACTCCACTTCTCTAGCGGCTAATAACATAGTTTCTGTCTTTCTCTCTCTTTCCTTTAGGCTTAATTATTAAATTATTAAATTGTTTAATTGGATTTTCAAATTTTTAAAAAGTTTTATTTAATGTTCAAGTTCTTAAAAATAAATTAATTTAATTTTCAAATTTTTTAAAAATTCAATTTAATCTTCAAGATTTAAAAAAAATAATTTAATTCTCAAATTATTTTAAATAATTAAATTTGATCTTCTTCAAATTCTGAAAGAAAAAAAATCAAGTTGATTTAATTTTTTAAAATCTAATAAACAAATTGAATCTTATTTCTATCCATCTCATTCTTTCACATAAATTTGAGCAATAATTGCCAATCATCTATCCAAAAGATTTTCATAGTTAACAAATGGGAAAAAGTAGTAAAGGATGGTTATGGAACTCGTTGGTGGTTCTACACATAGTTATAAAATCCGGTTCGATTCGACCGGACCGGCCCAATCAGGATCTGGTGGCATAACCGGATCGAATGCATTATTAAATCATTTAAGCATGTAACCCGGTCAAAATCGGCCGATTTTTAGTAAATCCAGCGACCCAGTCAGTTTTAAAAACATGGACTGGGTTGTGCACGTCATTGTCGCCACTCGACTCGACCACTGCCGCATTGTTTGTCGCACTGGCCTTGCCTCCGGTAATTCAACCTCACCTTCGACTTGAACTTCGATCGCACTGTGAAGCACTTAATAGGAAGAGGAAGCGGTAGCAGCACAGGAAAGCCGAGATAATGAGGCGCAGCCCTGCAGCACAGGAAAGTGGAGATGGAGAAAATGAGGCGCAACCGCACATCACAGGAAAGCGGAATGGAGAAGATGAGGCAACAAAGAAGATAGGCTATATATATTATTAGGGATTAGGTTTTCGTTTATTTGGGCCAAGATCCAAATACATATTTGCTTCCTGTACTCCCTTTATTGCTTTTTGTACTCCTTCTGACTCATTTTTTATTATTAAAAATTGAACTTATGTTTTAATTTAAGTAGTTGCTATTTACACTCTCTTTTATTATTAATACACTTTACTTGTATTATCAACTTTAATACTTCAATTGTTATTTTGAATTTTTTAGTATACTTTTCTTAATCAAATAATGTTAGTTATATATTTATATATAATATAATTTTAAAATTTTTAACATAGACCGGGTCAAACCGGACCAATTAGTAGTAGATATACATACCAATTTCATTGAATATGGGATCAAAGGTACTGCTTTCTATGCTATGATGTAAAAAAGGATATGTGGGTTTAAGATTCTTGTTCTTAGTCTTTCGGGGGTTGTAGTTTTTATAGACCGGGTGTACTGATCCATTTTAAATTTAAAAGTGTTATATGATCCTTTTCTATTTCTTTTATACGGTAGAGTTAAAACTAAAAAATATATGTCGTTTTCTCTATGTTTTCTGAGATTTTCAACAAAACCCTCTCGTAAAAGTATTTTTACAATGTTTTATGTTATGTTAGTAAATGGTATTTGAACCATACTGACTCACCGATTGGACCACTAACCCACTACCTCGACCAGGTCAATGACCGAGCCGGGTTTTATAACACTGGTTCTACACATAATTAAAAAAATGGTGATATATGGTTTTCGTTATACTGAATGATATTATGAGAACAAAAGATTACAGAACTTATAAAAAACGATGTGGTTAACAAAAACATGCAATGAAAGTAATTCCTACCTCTTCGATCATGAAGACCTCTAAAAATCGAGATGCCAAACCATATCAGTTAGGCAATGTATTATAATTTACAAAGATAAGACCAGAAAAAATTAAATCAAACCAATTTAAATATAACTTGATAGGCTTGGAAACCTAATAAACATAACATAAGCCACAGTCTGATTCATGAAACTCTAATCAGAAGGATGCTATTTTTGTAACGGTGGTCTAGTCAATGTTTGAAACCTAGGTGCATTAAAGGTTAAATAAAATGATGAGCAGAGTAAAGTTTGTTAGGCACATCACATGTGATGTAATCATTAGAACAATATTAACATATGCACAAAGGTGTTTGTTACCATCATTCACATGCTAAAAAAATTACCATCTAAGTGTTACCAAAAATAGAAACACTTTCCTATAGGAAAATTGGTCAGCTATGGCAAACTTGTTGGTAGTTGTTACTTCCTTTAATACTTGGTGCAAGATTCAAGTTTAGTGAAAGTCTCAAGGTGTAGGAACCCCCACTTGGTGCAAGTCTCAAGGATCACACCCTTTGGATTGTTCAATGTTTCTCCATAATTGATGATTTAGAACCTTTCCTCATCTCCTATATAAGGATAGTTTATGTGAGAGTTGTCAAGTAAGAGAGAGAAAATTTGAGAATTCCTCTAAAGAGAAGTTTAAGAGTAAGACCTCTTTAGGGAAGTTTAAGTGAATACCACCATTTTATGTGAGGTTTGAGTGTACCACCATTTGTTGGTGAAATTTGATATCTGGTACCCATTATTTTCATTGTGGAAGTTTGATTCTAAACTAGTGTCCCGTGGATTTTTTTTACTTTTTCACATTGAGGAAGGTTTTCCCACATTAAAAGATTGTTGTGTTCTTCTCTATCTCTCTCCTTTGTGTATTTATATTTTCGCTTCCACGTTGAATTTGAGGGACCATGTCCCAACAATGGTATTAGAGCCCAATTTCAAAGGGTTTTAAGGAGAAGAGATGGAGACCAGTGGCGTTGTCCATGATGGAAACATGTTCAAGTTGACTGCTGACAACTTTACTTATTGGAAACCAATGATGGAAGTTCATGTGTATTGCAAAGAATTGTATGAGCCCATCGTACAAGCCCAGATGCCAGAAGGCAAGACTGAAAAATAATGGAAAGTCTTGAATCGCAAGGCGTGGCCATGATACAGAAAATACATCGACAGAAGCCTCTTTGAGCATGTTGCCGAGTTCACCAACGCGTACAAGTTGTGGATGAAGCTGGAATCCATGATACAAAAGAAGACTCCCAAAAACAAAGCACACGTAGTTCACTGACTTGTGAAGCTAGAATACAAGAACGACATGAGCATGATTGAACACCTCAACTACAAAGGCATTGTGAATCAATTCTCAAAAATCGAGATGAAGATTGATGATGAGCTATAGGATCTGTTGCTTCTAAGTTCGCTGTCAGAAAGTTGGGATACCCTGGTGGTGACTTTGAGCAACTCGGCTTCAGATGAAAAGTTGATAATGGACGTCGTGACTGATAGTCTCCTGAATGAAAAATCAAGGAGAAGAAAACGAGGTGTAACTAGCACATCTGAGGCAAATGTTGCTGAGAACAAAGGAAAGTTTGACTTTCGAGGTCATGGAAGGAGCTAGGGTCGTAACGATCGTAACAAGTCCAGAGGCCAATCTAGGCCAAAGTACGAGTTGAAATGCTTCTACTGAGGGAAGTCTGGCCACAAGAAGCCTGACTACAAGATTCTAGAAAAAGACAAAAATAATGGCATTGTGAAGCTGGATCAGATTGTATCGAAGAAGAAAGAAGATAAGAGCACCACTACGGTGGTTGCTAATGCAGAATCTGAGATATTCCTCCTCGACGAAGATAATTTTTTGAACGTCACTTATGATGATTGCACCTGGATTGTTGACTCAGGTGCCTCCTTCCACGTCACCCCACACCAAGGTTTGTTTTCTTCTAACTAAGGTGGTGACTACAGAGCAGTGAAAATGGGAAATCAGGTGACCAGCAAGATTGTTGGTGTCGGTGATGTAACCCTGACCACGAATGTTGGGTGTCGACTTGTGTTGAAGGATGTAAGGCATGTGCCAGATATGCGACTAAATCTAATCTTGGTAGGAAAGCTTAATGATGTCAGGTTAGTGAACTACTTCGGAGGATGTAGATGGAAATTGGGCAAGGGAAACTTGGTGGTTTCCTGAGGAAAGAAAAAAGGTTCCTTGTAATGATGCAAGGAAAGATCAATGGCAGTGAAGTCAACTCAATATGAAAGGCACCTAGTATGGAGCTATGGCACAAGCGTCTCGGCCACATAAGTGAAAAAGGAATACAGATTTTGAACAAGGAGTTTTGACCTGGTTGAAAGGCCAAGTGCTAGAGATCTGCACGAACTACCTAGCCGAAAAGCAATACAAGGTTTCACTCGTGAGACCGAATCAACCCAGACGATATTCTTGACCTCATTCATATTGATGTATGCTCCATGTCTGAAAAATCACTTGGCGGAGCTCAATACTTTGTTTCTTTTATTGATGACCATTCTAACAAAGTGTGAGTATATGTTTATCTAAAGACTAGGTACTCCAAGCCTTTAAAGAATTTTATTCTATGGTAGAAAGGAAGACTAGCAAGAAATTGAAAGTGGTCTGATCTGACAATGGTGGTGAGTATTGCGGCCCGTTTGATGCTTATTGTAGAACGATTGGGATCCAACTTGAAAAGAAGTCCCCCAAGACTCCGCAGCTGAATGAAGTTATTGAACGAATGAACAAAACTATTGAAGAAAATGCCCAAAGCATGCTATCTCATGTCAAATCGCCAAATCATTCTTAGGAGAAGCTGTCAGAACTGTTGTTGACTTGACAAATCTCTCACCATCACGACCACTTGAAGGAGAAATTCCTGAAGAGATCTGCACAGGTCAAACAACAGTCTATGATCACCTAAAAGTATTTGGATGTCGAGCTTTCGTGAATATCCCAAAAGATGAAAGGGTGAAGCTCGATGTGAAGACTAAAAAGTGCATTTACCTCGGTTCATCGAGATGTGAATTTAGATTCAAACTTTGGGGTCCAATCAACAAGAAGATAGTGAAAAGCCGAGATGAGGTCTTTCATGAGAAAGAGACTATTTAAGACATCTCGAAACCCAAAGTCCAGGTTTTTGTCCGACGTGAAGAACCCATCCCTCTTGTCCGAGCTGAAGTAGGGGGAGAAAATAATGATGAAAATGAAGTAAATGACCAACAAGAAGAAGAGCCAATTGTTGAAGTTGATGCTGAGATCCAAGATGAGCATGATGAGCCAAGTTCTCAGCTTGAAGCATAAACTAGACACTCTACGTGAGTGAGATGACTTTCCACAAGGTACTCTCCTGATGAATACATCGTTGTTGTTGAAGATGAAGAACCTTAAAGTTATGATGAGGTCATGACGAGCTCAAATAAAAAATAATGGGATAAAGCAAATGAAAATCAGACGTATGACTTGATTGAGCTACCTCAAGGAAGATGAGCTCTAAGAAACAAGTGGGTGTATAAAATCAAACATGAAGAGAATGGCCAAAAGCTGAGACACAAGGACATAATTGTAGTGAAAGGCTGCAACCAGAAGAAAGGAGTTGATTTTGAAGAAATCTTCTGTCCCGTGGTGAAGATGACTTCAGTCTAAATTGTATTAGTCGTGGCGGCATCACTGGACCTTGAAGTGGAAAAAATGGATGTGAAGACGTCATTCCTTCACGGTGACCTTGAAGAAGAAATTATATGGAGCAACTTGAAGGGTTTCGAGCTCCTGGTAAAGAAGACTTGGTATGTCGATTGAAGAAGAGTCTATACGGTCTGAAGCAAGCATCTCGGCAATGGTATAAGAAATTTGAATCTTTTATGACTAAACACAAATTTGTGAAGACAGAGGCCGACCATTGCGTATTGGTTAAGAGGTATGAGGCTGGAAACTTTCTAATTTTATTATTATATGTTGACGACATGTTGATTGTAGGGCAAGACAAAATGAGGATAGTCGCCCTAAAGAAGGCGTTGAACTCTTCCTTCGTAATGAAGGACCTCAGCCCTACAAAGCAGATTTTTGGAATAAAGATACTCAAAGACCAACAAAGAAAGCTACTGTGGTTGAGTCAAGAAAAGTACATTGAGAAGATTTTAAAGAGATTTAACATGGACAAAGCCAAAACAATGAGCAAACCCTTATTCGGACACATAAAGCTGAGCCAGAAGCAATGTCCGAGATCAGATGAAGAAAAGGACGAGATGTTGAAGATCCCATATCAGTCTACCGTCGGAAGCTTGATGTATGCAGTGGTTTGTACGGGATCCGATTTGGCATATGTTGTAGGCATGGTAATCTGGTATCTGTCTAATCCTGACAAAGAACACTGGGAAACAATGAATTGGATCTTCAATTATCTCAGAGGAATGACAAATTTATGCCTCCGATTTGGAGAAGGTGAAGCCGTATTACAAGGAATTGTTGTGGATGAAGAAATTTCTCTTTGAACTTGACCATTAACAACACAAGTATGAACTGAAATGTGATAACCAAAGCACCATTCATCTGGCAAACAACTCGACCTATCACTCCTGCACTAAGCACATTGACGTGAGATATCACTGGATCCGGGATGTGGTGGAAGATGACAACTTGAACTCGTCAAAGTACACACTGGCCTTAATTGATCCAACATGATGACGAAGTCGATACCAACAAGAAAATTTGAAGACTGATGTGAAGGTGTCGGGCTTCTGAACCTGACACATTGAAGTCAGAATGGGTGATTTGTTGGGAGTTGTTCCTTCCTTCAATGCTTGGTGCAAGACTCAAGCTTGGTGAAAATCTCAAGGTGTTGAAACTCCCACTTAGTGCAAGACTCATGGGTCACACCCTTTGAGTTATTCAATGTTTCTCCTCTCCTAGATGATCTAGAATATTTCCTCATCTCCTATATAAAGATAGCTTGTGTGAGAGTTATAACGCCTCTCTTAACTCTCTCGTGCTTTGTTAATTTTAGATAAAGTCTCGTGACCACTTTGTCTTAAAATTAGATTGGTTAAAAAATTTTCGAAAATCATTTCTCTTTTGCTTGCAAGGGTTACTAGTCGTTTATATCATAAATAAATTATTCCTCTCCACAGTTTAATTAAAATAATAAAGTACAGTCCTGTTAATACAATCCAAGGTACAGTTCGTACAGTCCCAAGTACAAGCCAAAGGAAAATACAAACAGATTAAATTTAAAACAAATCATCAACACAACTTTATCATCTTTTCTTCATCAATCCTTCACAGCTTATGCTTTCCTATTCTTCTGCTAACCCAAATAAATTAGGGTCATCACAGGTGTCAACCACAGACACAAAATAGGGTAAGTTCATGACACACATAGTTTGAATAAAGCTTACATAAAGAAATATATATTCACATGGTTGTAATATTATTTAAAAATAAGAAACAAGCATGATCCACACCTTAATCAAATCACCTCATCACAGTACACAGTTTAGATTAGCCATACACCACACAGATATATAACACCACAGTCTTATGCCTCCGCTAGGCAAAATATAAAATAACACGGTCTTATGTCCCCGTCAGACAGAATAAAATAACACGATCTTATGTCCCCGCCAGACAGAATAAAATAATGCGGTCTTATGTCCCCACCAGACAGAATAAAATAACGCTCATTCAGCCATAGTCCACTTCATATATTTCTCAGAATAAGTCTTAGTTAATCACATCTCAAATAGTTCAACATACTAATCATAATTCCAACATAATTCTACGGTCATAACCAACATACTCAAGGGATTTATTTAACAAGCTATCTCACTTTATTACTCAACATAAGCATCTAAACTTTAGAAACTATTTACGTACTACCCTCAATTAAATATATAAACTCAAGACATCATAGAATATTTCAAATCTACATATACTTATAACTAATTATTCTATTAAGCACTAAACTTCTAAATCATTATTTCTAGATAGTTGTAGATCATTTTAGCCTTCATTAATTAGGTTAGATTTAAGTTAAATTTAAGTTATCTAGTCTACAATTGTTTCTAATACTAAAATCAGGTTACTAAATCAAATAATCATTCATATAGCAATCTTTGGTTCTTTGAGGCATTTCATCAAACACCTAGTCTACAAAGCTTAATTCTTCATGAA
>PYAF01005599.1:221735-242844 GCA_007407185.1 Glycine tomentella
CCTGTCCATACTGGTCTTATAATTTTCTGATGCCTAGGGTAGTCTAAATTAAGCTCTTTTCATCCTATCTTCCAAAATTCGTAGAAATTCTATTTTAAGGTTTTCCGCCACCAACCTCACTGATACTGGGTTTTCTAAAAGTATTTTATCCAATGGTGAAGTTCCCACAAATTTCTAAAGTCATCTGGTCAGTTTTTGACTTAAGGGCATTTTGGTAATTTTACCCCTCACCCTAGGGGTAAAATCGTCATTTCCAAAAATATTCAAGATATCTCTGAAAGTATCACTCTAAAGGTGTTCTGATCATTTTTCAAGCATCCCAGGTTTATTTATAAAATTCTCTTATTAGGATATTTTGCTAAAATTCCTAGGGACAATTTGGTCATTTTTAAAATGTTCAGAGGTATTTTCGTCATTTTCCTTAAATTCTTCTGGACTGCCTCCCATTAATATTTTCCCTAAGAATTGACTAAAATTTTCAAAATTTTGGGATGTTACAAGAGTTGTGTAGTGGAAAAAAATAAAAGAGAAAGAAAATTTGAGAATACTTTTAGAGAGAAGTTTGAGAATAAGACCTCTTTAGAGAAAGTTAAGTGAATACCACCATTGTAGGTGAGGTTTGAGTGTATCACCATTTTTGGTGAAGTTCGATATCTTGTTCCCATTATTTTCACAGTGAAAGTTTGATTATTGACTAGTGTCCCGTGGATTTTTACTTTTTTATATTGAAGAAGGCTTATCCACGTTAAAAGATTGTTGTATTCTTTTTTATCTCTCTCCTTTTTGCATTTTTATTTTCGCTTCCGCATTAAATTTGAGAGGCCACGTTCTAACACAAAACACATTAATGCAACATTTATCGACTTTGGAATCCAGTTTGATAGACAAATAATTTTTGGGAATCAAGAGGAGAGAGAACTGAGATTTTTTTATATTTTTTTAATTAAATTACTGAATTGTCCCTAAAATAAGTTAATTACATGGCTTTTTAAATTTAGTCAACTCTGATAAAAAATTGAAGCATTAATTATGTACCAAGACAAAAATATACAAACCTAATCAGAGGATCATGCACAACTAAGTAAGCCATGAAAAAGACCACGGGAAAGACAGGGGAGGGGGGCTGGAGGAATAAAGTATTGATAAGATCCTAAACAGTAGGGTTATACAGGCAAAATGAGAGACCTTAACATAGATTATAAGATTCTACCTAGAATAAAATATATACATATATAAATTAAAATGTCTTATATTCTTAGTATATCATGTATAAATGGTAGAATAAATTAGAAACAATTCTAGGAAGCAGGAACTATTTAAAGATTGTATACTTATTAAGAAAGGATATTATGCAATTTAACCATACTAACGTGACAACAAGGAGATATTAATCTCTGTGCTAAACCACTGCTTGAAGCTGGAAACAAAGGTTGTGAGCCAGCAAGATCAAACACGTATAATGGCATTAGATGAAGCTTTTATCCTTGAATTAAATCTAACAACTAAAATGTATGATGGCAGGATTACTAAAAAAAAAATTAAGATAAAACTAACAACTCTCATTCAGGAGCCCTTATATTCAAAATATTAGGTCAAGTATTAACAAAAAAAAAAAAAAAAAAAAAGGTCGTGAACGTGAACAAGAAAATTGTTATAATTTAATTTAATTAATGTAAATGTTTCCTAGTGGATCTTAATTAATTAAGAGATCTCTATTGTGATACAAAATAGCAACATATTTACCTATATTCATTTTAAAGGTGCATCTATAAGCACTCCTTCTTGTACATATAAACTCAATTATAACATTTTTGTTTCCCCAATCAACCCTTGTGCGGCCTTCTTTAAAGAAGTCAAACTTCTTTATTTCACACATTTTAGTTCAAACTGTTTTTCTAAATTGATAATCAATTCTCTTCTGCATATGACATGACCATATTTCCTTGAACATTGCATATATAAAAACTTCATTTTCCATAAAACATAAATAAATTCAAAATGAAAATTATATTATCAATCACATATTTGCGCCGTCAATGACCACCTTTACCACTATAGTATATTTTGTTTAACAATAATTGTTTTACTAATTGAAAGAGAATGCCACTTACAGGATATTTGTTAACATAAAAATAAAAAATTATTATAACATTATATTTTTTTAAAATTTACACCTCAAATACTTTTTTAATTATTATCATTGCAATATATAATATTAAAACCATTTCTTTTACCATCAAGTGAAAAAAAAAACTCTAGACAATTCAACAACATAAACGTATTTGATCAACATTCAATATGATTTATTTACTATTAAAGTGATGGACTACATTGTTGAAGTACTGAGTTGTTGCTCAGCAGATTTATAAAGGTAGAAGAAAGGCTATAGCCTACTTAGAGTAGGTAAATACAACCAGAAAACAGTTTTATAAAAGCTTTACAACAAGACTACTCGGAGAATGATAAAACTAGCTTATATTCTAATAATTCCTCTCAAATTGAAGCATATAAATTAAATTCTCCAAACTTGGAACATATGAATCGGAGAAAAAGTCGTCCTCTTTCTATCAAGAAAATAAACATTTTACCAATACAACCTATGTTAAATAATAAATATTTAAGTTAATTGATGTAAAAATGATATCCTTGTTGAGTGTATTTGACAAAATATTTTAGCTAATTTTTAGACTTTTTTTCAAATTGAAAAATTATTTGACTCTTTAATAAACAAGCTTTCTTTTATTAGTAGTTTTTTATGTTTTTACAGTAACTTTTTAATTGTTTGACTCTTTTATTGTCTAAAATATGAGTTTCTAATTTTCAGTTTTTTATATTTATTTTCTTTTTTGTCCTTAAACATTTATTATATTCTCTTTTTAATCTTTTATATTTAAGATAAAATTTTATTATTTTTATCATTTACTTAATTTTAAATTTTCTAACCATTCCAACAAATAATTTTATAAAATACTATATAATTTAATAAGATAATTTTTTAACTTTTAGCTAGTTCTTATTTAGTTTTTTAACTAATTTTGTTAAACATAACAAAAATATGAGTAAAAGACATTTTTACATTAATTACTAATACAATTAATGTTAAAATGTCTATTTATATAATTTTTGTTAATCAAACTATTAGTGGTGACAAAAATAGTACAATTATGTAGCATTTTTAAATAATTAAATAATTTAATTAATTTTTTTAATAATAATCACATAATTAAATACATAATGTGTTAAAATTAAACTTACATTCCGAGTGTTATCGTAGCTTAATCCTTGACAGAAAATCAATATTGCATAGCCAGTGCAACATCCGTTTTCACTTTTCAGTTTTGTTTGTTCTGGTGGTCATTGAAGCAGCCACGTCACTCAGCATCTACCTTTCTTTCTTCCTTCTCAATTCCCCTGTTATATTTCAAGCATTCTTACCAGCCATGAAAATGCGAGTGAAGAAGTTCATTGAGTTTTGAAGAGGCACACAACAACAAAAAAAT
The DNA here is from genome assembly GCA_007407185.1 of Glycine tomentella. Taxonomy (NCBI): domain Eukaryota; kingdom Viridiplantae; phylum Streptophyta; class Magnoliopsida; order Fabales; family Fabaceae; genus Glycine; species Glycine tomentella. Next base: position 225,236 of record PYAF01005599.1, read on the forward strand.
ATGAGAAGAATCTCGAATCTTCTCTCTAAATCGAAACAACTCGCTGCATTCGCAAGCTCAGAAACCAAACTTCGCGCCAATGCGCTTCGTTCTTACTGCGATCAATCGCACCTTCGCCGCCAAAACCGTCCAGGTTCATCCCCATTCACAGTTTTTTCCAATTTCAATTTCATTTCGGGATCATAATCCTCCACGTTCTGTAGCTTAATTGTTATCAATTAATCTTTAATTGTCTTAATATTTCAAATTTGAATCGAAGTTTCGTTTATTTCTGTGCGGGAATTGGGGTGTTATGTTTCAGGGCCGCTTGTGCAGTACAGGAGTCTAGTTGATCAAGGGAAGTTGCGGCGCGATCCTTTCCAAGAGAGTGTTGCATCGGAGCTTGAGAATTTGCTTGCAAGGTTGGAGCAGTATGAGAAAGATATGGAAGAGTATCATGTATGTCTGGAATTGGAATATTCTATTAGTTTTTTAATTTTTTATTTGTTGCACTAACTAGCATGTGTCTGTTTTTTTAGTTGTGATTGCACTGCTTGAATTGTTTTTGTTTTTGTTTTTGTTTTTGTGTTTGTGTATGTGGTTTTTGAATTTGTCCTCACTCTTGGTAGGTGAATCTAGCTAATTGGGAGAAGCAGCGGGAGAATGAGCGGCAGAGGCTTCTCATGGAGGAAGTTGAGCTGCACCAGAAGGACGAGGACTGGTGGAAGGGGTTGAACAATAAGCTTACCGAAAGGTGGGCATCCCGGTAAGGTTTGAGTTAATTTGACATGGTTTTGTTTCAGCTGAAGGCTTAAACTAATTTGATTTCACTGACTCTAACAACTCCAAATCCAGCTTCTGTTTGCTTGTTGCAAATTTGCTTCCATTTCTCCGTCTTGGTTAGGATGTGTTGAAGCTACATGTCCTTTTTTGTGATTCAGGAAAAGACCAAAAAATATGGAGCCAGGGGTAGGGAAATGGGTATCATATCTCAAACGAGAGAAGAAGTTGGATTCACTAGTTGGTCGCTGTCCAATTGCTCCTCCAGCTCCTAAAGGGATTTACATATATGGCAATGTTGGCAGTGGTATTTACCTTCTCGTACTTTTATTTTGGGATGTTTATGCTGTCCTATAATGCAAACTTATATTAGCCTGATTTGTTTTCTAAATATGAAATGCGGACTTTTATACAGACATTAGGGTATGACTATGTCTAAAATATAGGTCATCATGCCACTATAAACTCATATATATCTTCCCGAGCTGTTAATGTTGAGCTTGTAAAGCTAGGTTTGACTCATTTAATTAATCGAGCCTAATCTCAAGCTTGAGTTTGTTTGATTAAACAAACAAGCTTGATCAAGCATTTAACGAATTGAGCTCAAATAGTTCACGAATAGCTTAGTTCATTTACACCCCAAGCCATGGGTCAGCCTGGAAGAAAGAGAAACAAACTGTAAAGTAAGAAAAAAGGAAAAACAGAAGGTAAGGGGTTCCAGAATGGGAAGTGAAAGCATAAAACAGGGTAGAGCACATCATGGCAAGTACAATGACATTGATGGCAACTGGAAAGAGAGGTGAACGATGGTGCAGCAACAGTGGTAGGACCAAAATGGAGGAAAAAAGTGCCAAAAATAGAGTAGGACAATGACACTAAACCAGAGAGACACAATTTCCGAAAAAAAAAAAAGCACCAATGGAAAATGGGTCAATCAGGAAAGCATGAAATAGGGTTGTCCCTGTGAGGCTCTAGATATCATGTTGCGAATAAAAGAATGCAAGAGACATGACCGAATTTGTGTATCAATGCACACAGAATGGAGTATATTATTATATAGCATGGGTAATAATTATAGAGAAAATAATTACCAAATTACGATAATTATGTAAATCCTAGATTTTCCCAATTACCATAATTAGGATATCTAGCAATATCCAACAATTGCCTAATTATCATAAATAAAGATATGTACAATATCTAACACTTCTCTAACTATCTGGTTGCCTTTCTAATGCTGAAGGGAAGACAATGCTGATGGACATGTTTTATAGTGCCACCAAAGGAATTGTAAAACATCGAAGAAGGTATCACTTTCATGAGGTGAGTCTTTTACTATGCTTTTGAGCTTTTTGGCATATTGATGTAGATTTCATCTATGGTTTTTTCTTGAATGCACCATCTTACTTTAGTCAGGCCATTGATAATTATTATGAACATGTGCTGAAAGCAATTCCTCCACTAATATGCAGGCCATGCTTAGAATTAATGAACAAATGCACAAGATATGGAAGAACCAAATAGAAGAGAAGCCTTTGCAATCAACCATTGCTGGTTGGATTATGAGTCTTCCTTTTGACACGAAAGCTAAGGAGTGGTTGGCTGCTGAAGAAAGATACAAGCAAGAGGTACAGATGAAAAACATTCTTCCTGCTGTAGCAGATATGTTTTTCCTGGATGGAGAAGAGAATGAAAAGGGAGCTAGCATTTTGTGCTTTGATGAGATACAGGTAAGGGAAATTTCGTACATTGTTATAATGAATTCCCCATATTTGTATCCCAAATTATAGTTTCCATACCACTATCCATTAATATTGATTTGATCACTTGGGGAGAGTATAATGGATTTAATGGATTACATTCTTCTTTAATAATAAATTTGGGATTTTTGGTGAACACTGGGAATGTCCTTTCTTCATGGAGTAGTTTTTCATGATCCATCTGAAGGGATTTTGCGGCAGTGTGAAGTTTATGTAGTTTTCTACTTCCCTGGTCTATTTTCTCATGTGTAATCTGTTTGGGTTACTTGGCTACAAATATTTCCCCTAATCATATGTATACTTCAATTCCGGATCATAGTACCTACTATATAGTATTCTAGTGAAAACTCCTATGAAGGCATTGAAGCACCACTGTTTTTAGATTGAGTTGCACCTGTTTTTTCATTCCTCCTTGACTCGTTGTTAGCATGATTGCTGAGCTACCTCTGTACTACATCACTTCTTTTTTTCATTCTATATCTTGTAGTGTAGAATGTGACTGTTTTGGTACTCTCAATTTCAGACTGTTGATGTATTTGCTATTGTGGCTTTATCTGGAATTCTAAGTAGATTGCTGAGTAGTGGAACTATAATTGTGGCTACCAGTAATCGAGCACCAAAGGACTTAAACGAGGTGTGTTCTTTACTAGTCAATCTTTCATATTATGTATTGTCAGTTTTACCCATTTTTCAGTTGTGTTACGGGTCAATAATTACACCATTGGCATCCCTGATAATTTTCTGTTTTGGAGGAATCAGATCCCCTCTCAACCTAGACCAATTGGAAACAAGGCCTCATACTTGTTTTTTTTGTGCAGGCTGGTATGCAAAAAGAAATATTCCAGAAACTTGTCTCCAAATTGGAAGAACATTGTGAGAAGGTATTGATAGGGAGTGAAATTGACTACCGTCGTTTTATAGCACAAAAATCAGAAAACCAGGTGAGAATTTAAGATATTTGTTATTTTCCAAATCCTTGTCTCAGCTATCAAAAAATAACTATATGCAAATATGTCAACTTCCTTCATAGTAGAGGAGTAGTAATCCAACAACAGCAACAACCAAGCCTTTTCCTAATTAGTTAGGATTATGACTAGTATCAATACGGTTAGTGTTTTAGGGTTCATGGACAAGACATGTATGATGGAGTAACTGATAGTATGAGAAATTTATGAAGTGAGACTAAGAACTTCTATATAAGGTTAAGATGATATCAAGGTTCAACCTTGAGTCCTTACTTGTGGTTACTATGGACATACAAAAGATTATCCTTAATTGCATTTTTTTGCAAATGATATAGCATTGATAGAGGAATTAGGGAATGTGGTTAATTCTACACATGAGCTTTTAATATAGACTTTGGAACCAAAGGGTATCGCATAAGTAGGAGTAAGGGTGTAAGCATTGCAACCATAACAAGAAATAAGAGGAAAATGACTTGGAAGTAAAATTGAGAGATGTCATACCAGAAGTTCCTAAGTTTAAATATCTAAGATCAATATTACAAAATGATAGGGAAATTAATGAGAATGTTACACATAGAATACAAACTGAATTTCTATAATGGAGAAAACCATTGACGGTTGTTTGTGATTGGAAATTACCTACCAAGTTCAAAAAGAAGTTTTATCATATATGTTTGACTATACCCTATGGTAGTGCATGTTGGGCTTTAAAGAAACAAGAGAAAAAATGTGGGAGCAACAAAAATGAAATTGTTAATATGGATGTATGGCCACACCAGAAAGGACAAAATGCAAAATGATTGTACGCAAGAGGATATTGGTGTGGCACTGATTGAAGAAAAGATGACAATAAATCAATCAATTTAGGTGGTTTGGACACGAACAAGAAAGCCATTGGAAGCACCTGTAAGAACAATAGATTGCCTGGTTTTTAGTCTTGTGAAACGAGGGAGAGAAAGACCAAGAAGGATGTCGAAGGGAGTTGTTAAGAGGGATCTCATAATGAATAATATCTCTAAGGATTTGGTCATTAACCAAGCCCAATGGCATCATGTGATCTATGTATCAGACCTCACCTCATGAGATAAGACTTTTGTTGTTTTTGTGAAAACATAGATCATGATGGTTGATGAAATACAAATGGAAATGTGTTACTCTAGGTAGGCACCTTAATGAAAAGATTATCATTAACAATTAACTTCACATTGACAGTTTAGTTAACCAAAACAATGCATATAACTATCAATTTAATGAAATTTCATTGTTAATGTGTTTTCTTCGTCAACTACAAAACTGGGATGCCGACATTACAACTTTTCTTTTCTAGTCTCAGAAACATATTATAAGGAGGAAAGTCACCAACTAAGAATGCTTCCATGTTTGACGTTACCAAGAAACTCATGTATAATTTTTTGTTTTTGAACAATATTCATTTCATGAAACTTGTGTTAACATTCATCCACCTATTATAGTTTTTCTGTCCACCCAAGGTGTATTCTTAGAGTTACATGCTAACAAGGCATCTTATTATGCATTTTGAAATTGGAATATATTGGAATTTCAATGGGTATAGATATGTAGGTGCACTATTTCTGGCCTATTGAAAAGGAAGTGATGAATGAATTTGAGAAAAAGTGGCATGATGTTACAGGCAGATTGGGAGGAAGAATAATCTCCAACACTATCTCAGTGATGTTTGGAAGGTATCCTATTTATACTTAATTCTATCAAACGAGTATGCATAATAAGCATGGACAACATAATTTCTTTCTGTGCCAGGACACTTGAGGTTCCTCAAAGCTTTGATGGAGTTGCACGGTTCACATTTGAGTATCTCTGCGGTCATCCGGTACATTAGTTCTTTTAGTTTGGTTACTGTCTAAACTCTAAAGTATTTTTTCAGCCAATATAATTATTAATCCTTATTGTTTGGTTTACTTTTATTTTTTACTTAAATGGCAAGTTGATATTGTGTGTTTCATTAAACTGTTCACGGCTCAAATGGGTATGAACAACTTTCAAGAGTTAGTTCATACTTCATAGATATGATGGTACATTTGATGATTAAACTCTTTGCATTCTGTGGTTTATTCTTTTTTTGGCGACCTTGTAGCAACTATTATTGCCTTGAGGTAGAGGGAATGAAAGTCTTGGAGTACAGATCTAGAATAATGCAAGACTTATTATGCTAATAATGTAGGACATAAAGGCCAAAAGTATTTAGAAGTGCTTGGAAAGAATCCTCTCAACCCTAATAGAATATTTTGAAAATATTTCAAAATCATATCCCACAATTTTAGGCATTTCTAAAACTATAGAAATACATGTATCTACAGCATATTTCTACTCTGATTACAGCATACAATAAGTGATATTTACAGCAATAAATGATAGGAATTTGATAGGATCCAGGACTGTTAGTTAATATTCTGTTTTAGTTAGTTAGTTATACTAACTGTGGGGAGGGGTCAGAAATTATAAATAGGGGGTGGGTGGCTGAGGAAAAGAGAGCTTGTAAGCAGAAAGTATTAGGAGGCTGTGACACCTCAAATAGTCACAACTGTAACAGCAGGAGCTAGTCTCCAATTCAGCAATAAAGATTCATTCTTTTCCGTCTTTCTTCTCTTAATCTGGTCCAGTTCCTATCAATTGGTATCAGAGTTCCAATCTTGGGACTGTGAGGAGTGGATGGGTTCAAAGAATAACAACAAGATGGAAGCACGTTTGGAGGTTCTGGAATGCACAGTGGAGGAGACCCGCGAGGCTACGGAGCGGAATCGCGAAGCTATGGAGACCAATCGGGTAGTGATCGAAACCCGATTGGGCTCGACTGAAAGCATGTTGCAGAAACTTGTTGCGACCTTGGAGAAGCCGACGAGGGAGGGGATGCTGCCGACGAAAGGGGCGAAAGGGAAAAACAGAGAAACCGATGATGAAGGGGCACGACAATGGAGGAACATAGAGATGCCTGTGTTCTCAGGGGAAGACCCAGTGGGGTAGCTGTCAAGAATCGAAAGACACTTTCGATTACAGGCAGCGAGGGATGAGGAGAAATTAGAAGCAATGTTGGTGGCCATGGATGGGGAGGCTCTAGCTTGGTTTCAGTGGTGGGAGTCATGGAGTTCACAGCTTTCTTGGGAGACATTCAAGGCTGCTGTGGTACAGAGATTCCAAGGTACAATTTTGGGCAGTCCTTTCCAAGCTTTATTAACTTTACAACAGGAGGACACTGTGCAGGGGTACAGTGGACAGTCTGAGAAACATGTGGGGGCTGGAAAGGGATTGGAAGAAAGCTTCTTGATGGAGGTTTTTCTGAAGGGGTTGAAGGAGGAAATTGGGACAAAAGTCAGACTGCATGAGCCCAAAACCTTGCTGGATACAATGATGAAGGCAAGACAAGTAGAGGAAAAAATAGGGTGATGGGAAATCTGCCAAGAATTAGTAAAGAGCCTCAAACATTTCAGAAAACCAGTTTCTTGGGTCCAAGAAATGGGGGAGAATGGCAGCAGGTAGAAGCATCTGTCCAACATGTTAGTGCAAAGAATAATGGATGGCAAGGTAGAAGAATCTTCCATAATTTGTCACCTGTAGAAGTGGAGGAGAAAATGAGGAAAGGAGAATGTTTTTCATGTGCCTAGAAGTATCATCCAACACATATGTGCAAGAACAAGCAGCTGAGGTTGATTATGCAAGAAGAAGATGAAGGAGACCCTTGCTGAAAAATATAGGTTTTTCCTCACTTGGACTTTGGGGACAAGGTCTATCTTGAAGGGGGGGTATTGATAAGATCCAGGGCTGTTAGTTAATATTATGTTTTAGTTAGTTAGTTAGTTATACTAACTGTGGGGAGGGGTCAGAAATTATAAATAGGGGGTGGGTGGCTGAGGAAAAGAGAGCTTGTAAGCAGAAAGTATTAGGAGGCTGTGACACCTCGAATAGTCACAACTGTAACAGCAGGAGCTAGTCTCCAATTCAGCAATAAAGATTCATTCTTTTCCTTCTTTCTTCTCTTAATCTGGTCCAGTTCCTATCAGAATTATTCTATAATTTTATAATAAGAAAAAATTAAGCTTCTAAGTTTGAGTTTAAGAATGTTTAAGCTGAAGTAGGAAAGGAGGGACAAGGCCAGGTTGAGTAAAAATCTAGTAAGGGAAAGAGTACCCAGAAGACCACCATGGGTCCATGTTTAGGTGGTTGGTTGTGAGACCTTAACTATGCTTTGTTATTATTCCCTTGTTCTTTCATCATTATTTGGCTTGCATTTAAATGATCATGATTTTAAATTTTCTTCTGTAATTGTTCACATGCAAGCAGTTGCACTTGATATGCTCTCTCTCTCCAATTGTTTTGATTTTCAGTTGGGTGCAGCAGATTATATTGCAGTAGCTGAAAACTTTCACACTGTTTTCATATCTGACATTCCAGTAATGAGTATGCGCATCCGTGACAAGGTATTTATCAGTACTAATAAGTTGAATTTGCCCCATATGTAGTGATAACTGCCTTATTTTTTTGTTGCAAAATATATCAGAAACTTGCTTTCTTACTCTGTAGGTGTGTATCTGTATGATATTTCCAGATATTCCTCAAATACAATGCTTAATATTTTTATGCATTAACCTTGGCATTTCTATATAGTACAATTGTTTCTACTTTCCCTATCCTGTTTTGAGTAAAACATTTTCTACATTTCAGGCACGGAGATTTATCACCCTTATCGACGAGTTATATAATCATCATTGCTGCCTGTGTTGTTTGGCATCCTCTTCAATTGATGAATTATTTCAAGGAACTGAGGAGGGCACACTTTTTGACTTGGAAAGGTTATTTTGTCTGTTTTATGAGCTATATGATGCATGAAGAGCTATGTATTATATAGTATAATTGTTTTAGACCTGCCCTAATAAAAAACTAAACTAATGAACCCTGGTGAGCCAGAGGCTCCTTGATTTGCAAAAGTATTGGGAAGGTCATTATACGCATTCTTCTCCTTGCATATGCAAAGAGACTATTTTTGGATTTAAACTCGTGACCAACTGGTCATCAAGGTGCAACTTAGCTGTTGTGCTAGGGCTCGCCCTCAGTGGGTGATAATTTTATTTACCTTTTTGGTCATTTCACCTTCAATACACTACATAGTAATTGATTCTGATGCTTGTTATGCCTTGTAGCCAGAAACAAAGGGGTATGTGTGGCAAACATTCCTGTTAAATTCCCTAATCATTTTCCTGTTAATGATATTTGATTATAATCCAAATTACTAAGCACATTGTGATAGTAACACCAACAGCTTTTTGGTATCAATCAGATTATAACTCTTAAAACAATCTTATATTGACCACCATCTACGCTGATATCCAAGGTTAACTTCCCATGTATTTCCAAACATGGCATAGAAGGCAGGCAGACTTAAAAATCATGAAATTGTCAAATGCCTCGTCTATTGGATTTTCTTGTGACAATTTGTAATTTTAATTAGAAGCTACTATTTACACACGTTGTGTTCTTGGGGTCTGCATTCCTTTTGAATAAAGCAATATTGACATGAGGCTCATCAGCTTTGCTTTTGTTAGTAGTGGTGCTCCTAATTAAATGATGCATTGTTAACTGAACCTTCTTACTCCTGTTATGGTTCCAGTTTCCAGTTCGAAACAGAGACTGAAGGTGGGAAACTTCGCCGTAATGTCTTGGCAGAAGGTAGGGTGAGCTCAGGAGGTGCCCCTTCTGGTATCACATCCATACTTTCTGGTCAAGAGGAAAGTTTTGCTTTTCAAAGAGCTGTAAGTTGTGACTCATCCGTTCTTTTAGTTGCAAGCTGTGACATAATCATAATTTAGCACTATGCTCAAAATGGTTTCCCTCTAGCATTTCTCGTCCTGACTTCAACTGTTGTAGTGGCATTTCATACATAATGAAGTTCTTTCTTTTTTCCCGTACATGTTTGCCACCAGCTTGTGAGTTTAACTTATACTAGTTTCTCATATTTTTTGATAAGGGTGCTAAATTATAGAACGGTTTTGTAAGTAATTCAAGGAAACATGGAAGTAACTCATGAAATACAATCCACTTTTATTTGGTTTCTTATAGAAATCTAAAAATGTTAAAAAAAAAAATGTAGTTAACATAGTTGACAGGCAGTTTATATTCATTCACAGCCAACAGAGTAGCTAAATAGTGAAGCATGATTTGTCTTAAGAGTTGAAGTCATGCAATAGAAAGGTAAAGAATTGTAACTTTGCAAGCTGACCATAAAGTATAAACTTTAAATGCTTTTGTAATTAGAATCATTTGCGGTCACAAGATCGCTTTCAAGGTATGATCTGCCTCCTTTAGGATTTGCAAAAGAATTATCTTCTTTTGAGGATGTTTCAGACATATTTTAAATTGTCATCTTGACCACCATCTACCCTGTCAAATATAGAGTCATGATGCTTGTACAACTTCATCCTCAGAGTCACAGACCGTGAAGACTCTATTCTCTTTCTAGAAAAGAGTTACTGAGGTGTTATCCCATGGCTTGCTCGAGAGTTTATAAAAGGATTTGCGGGGATAATTTGTTTTTGCAGATACCGTTACAATATTAGAACATATGCTGATATGCAGCTGCATAACTTGTCAGCATGCTTTACCCATAGATTCTTTTGTGTTTTCGTACAACCATTTAGTTACTCCCAACATCCCAAAAAAATTTTCTCTTTTGAAGTTTTAGCAAAAATTTGTTTTTTCCGTTTTAGTTGTCATTTTACAATATCAACAAATCATTATTAAATTTTCTTTTCTAACATATACTTAACCATTTATTATGGAATGAGAAAATAAAGAAAAATATAGATAAGAAAGAATTTAACAATATAAAAGGGAAGGTATATATTAAGAAATCACATAGTAATATTACGAAATCTAAAATATTAATTATATTTCTTGATTATTGTGCCAAGACCTTAAAAGTCAAATAAAATGGAATGCGGCGGTATCTCTTAAATTATTTGTATAGCTCTTAAACATATTAACATTGAGTCTTCCTTTGTAGGTATCACGCCTGATTGAAATGCAAACGCCATTATACTTGGATGGAGTCAGTAATTTCCACCCTTATTTTCAGAGGCAACATAAAAAGTTTAAACAATTGTGATATATTCTGAGCCATTAACCTGAGTATTTTTTTTCTTAATTTACTTGTAATAAAATTGTCATCTGATGCCAAATTAACTTTATATACTATTTGTAGATAATCGGTCAATATTCATGTCAATAATAAACACATAGCTTTGACGAGTGATCAATTAGTGGCAGTATTGATTATTTATATATCTGAGGAATGTTAACTATATTCTCTTTTTCAGACACTTTATGTGATTGTTATAATTTATTAAAAATCATTAATTTTAATAAGTTTCATTTCTTATTTAATATAAATTAAAAGAAATATTAATTGAAAAATAAAATCAATTAAAATTAGTGATTTTCAATAAATTATAACAAAAAGAGAATATTCAAAAAAGAGTGTGATCAGTATTCCTCTCTTTATTACAGTTAAATCATTAATCCACTTGGAATAAAAAAAAAATTGTTGCAGCCATCGGAACACATAACCGTTGCTATAAGGTCTCTAACAGATGTTAGTTCGTAAATTCCGACCAACATTTCAGCTGAAAATTTCTTACACCCCCTTTCATTGTCTGTGGCGAAAAGAAGAAATTACAAACCTTTAAACGCTTGCTCGTTTCAGTCGAGTAGATACACGAAACGTTTTTTTTTTTTTCTTAAGAAAGATACACGAAACATTAATCACTCCCCAGAATTAAGAGTGTTTAATTGCTATTATCTCGCCATTCTTTTAATGTTGCATGTAAATTATTTTTTTAAAAAACAATTCACATAAAGCACCAAAATATTTGTAGTTAGTCCTTTTTGAAGAGGCTAGTTTCGCGTTAGTATCGTGTATCTGAACAATTTGTGTGAGATTTTTAGGTTATGTTGGATAAAATTAGTTAAAAAATTGACTAGAAACTAAAAAGTTAGTTGAAAGTTTTAAAGCTTACTTATTAAATCATAAGTGTTTTGTAAAAATAGAGGCTGAAGTAACTGAAAAAATGTAAAATGACATAAATGACATGTTTAAAAAAGGTAATTAAAAATTGAATAAATATTTTAAGGATAAAAAGAGAATAAAATATAAAAAAAACTAGAAGCTAACATTTTAAAAAACATTAATATTTCAAAACAGATAGAAACTAATAAAAAAAAAATGCTAAAAACTACTTTAAAAAAATGTTTGAAACAACTTTTTCAACTAATAAAAAAAAATTAAAACTAGTTGAAATAACTTGTCAAACAAAACCTTTAAATAAACAAAATATTGTATTCTTTCATCTAGTTATGTGTTTATTTATGTAAAAGTGAAAGTATGAATAAATTTGATTCTTTGTAAGAGTCATGAGATGTGACTTTTCACAAAGAGTCATAAGATGTGTCTTTTTAGAATGTTAAATTTCTTTACTAAGAGACATGAGATATTTTATAAATAGAATCAATATACATGTCAAAAAACTCATAACAAAATCACACACAAATCACCAAATTCTTTTTATCTAAATTATTTTCTTTATTCCCTTGTGTGTAGAGAGAAGTAAGGAAATTATTATTATGTAAACTATCATTTACAATATGCTTGATTGTAGGTATGAAATATCAAAGAACTCCATTGTATGCTAAAGAAGATTTGTCAAAACATCCTATTACATCCAATTTCTGTAGAAATTGGTGTGGGTAAATCAATCTAAAAGTTGGTGTTTTACTCATACTTCAAAGAATTGTGTCTTCTCTTTATTGTTTCTTCTTTCTTGTAGGACCATCAATGTCAATAGTTTCTTTAATATTTGAGCCTAATTTTATACTTGACCTTATTTCGTTAATTAAACAAGTGATTTAAATTAAATGGAAGAGAAAATAAAAGGAACCAACATAGCCTATGAAATTATTGAAAGGTTAAAATATGTTATTCGTCCTTACAAAATTAGAAAAGCTTGATTTTTGTCCTTAATTTTTTTTTTTTTGTACATTTTCAGTCCTCCCCAAATTTAAGTATGTCATAATTTGGCCTGAAGTTAAGTAAGTTAAAACCAAACCTACATGGTGGTGGGTCACGTAATGTTGGAAAGCCGCCAAAGCTCATGAACAATTTCTTCTTGATATGTGTTTTGGCATTCTCCTAAAGGACTTATTCATGGTATTCCACATAAGTCCCTCAGGATACAACAGGAACCTCTTAGACATGTTGAGGCTACAAAACTAACAAGGATGGAAACTTAAACCTAGGAACAGAGGAACAAAAATGAAACGAAAGGAGAAGAAGTTGTGTGTTGGTGTGAATGTCTCGATCTGCATATAGCACAATATATATAGGGAAAATATTGTGAACGTTATAGACAAAGACATAATGACACTTTAAGGTGATTAGAGTGAATAAACACAATAATTAAAATGATCAATAAAATCAGTAATGAAAACGTGTTGAAGACACTAAAGGAAATAAAAATCGAAATCCCAAATTTTCCATAATCAAGCCAAATCAAAATCTATCACCTTAAAAACATGGATTTTCTGGTTAAGCTTTTGAATTTCAAAATAATTTCTGAAAAATATTTTAATTAAATAAAATTGTAAAAATTTGCAAGGCCCATTATCGCACGTGCAGGTGGCAAATCGATGGATTTGTACTACGACAAGCCCACTTGGCTCAATTCATGTTTTGAGACTTTCATCTCTTGCTAGCCACTTTGAAAGCCCACATTACTAATAGGTTGCTTTTATTTTAGTCCTTTATAGTTTTTTTATTTATTCATGTTGTCAAGTAACAATATTAATCGATGACGTTACAACAACATTAGCATTCCATTGACTTGACACATTATCAAGAAGTTTGATGTGACAATCATATGTAATTTCTTTGGTAAAATATGTTCTTAAATTTCTTATTATCTTGTTTGACCTCATCAACTATTTTGAACATAAAAAAATTTAAAAACATAATTTACCACACAAAAAATACACATGATTATCATGTTAGACTCCATGATGATGTGGCGGGTCAATAGACTGTCAATGTCATTATGATGTCATTATTTAATGATGTTACTTGACCGTCGAGACTAAAAAAAATCTTTTAAGGAGCAAAATCAAAACAAATCTTTTTAGGGAACTAAAATAAAGAACACCTTATTTTATACGGAATTGATCTTTGATATATTTAGTTATAGCTTGTTAAACATTTATTAAAAGCACAATAGGATATAACAAATGCATGTTAGAAGAGTGAAGTCCACCTCTACATGAAAGAAAAGTATTCAAATGAAAGTAAATGTGAAGGAGAATGAGGAAAGTGGATGTCTAAGATGGCAAATAGTTTTATATATTTACATACAGAGAAGTATATTTTTTATCATTAAGAAAATAAATAACAACTAAACAAACAAGAGTAACTACATCAATCAATAAACAAATATAGAGAAGTATATTTGCTTTGCTATATCAGTTTTTTGTGAGAATTTAAAAACACATTATACTTTTCTAGTTCATTGTATTTGTTTGAAAGTCACTTTGGTTGTGGTCATCTCTAACTCACTTTAGTTGTGGTGGGTAGCCATGGATAAAAGAAGAGTGTGTTGAATCCTATATTGGTTAGACATATTGTCGAGATAAAGTAAAGTATATAAGTAGGGAACAATTTTTACCTCATAAGTTAGTTTTGTAAGATTGAGTTAGACCCAAACCATATTATAAGAATATTATTGGTGTAAATTATCTATTTAATCTTTGTTAGACAATTTTTGTACAAAAAAAACTTTTCCAAAAAATTTGATTAATCAACCCCCTTTGGTAGGGTTTCACTTTCAATCAAACTAGTACTTGATACGATCTTTAAGAAATTCAACTCTAATTTCACTCAAAGCAATAATATATTAATTAAAAATATCATACTATGCAAAAATGTAATTCTTACATATATTAAAAATTATGTTAAGTATTATTTTTCAAGGCATAAAATATACAATGGAAGTCTTATATTAACACTTTGGTTATTACTTCGGTGTGACTTGTGTATTATTCAATCATATAAAATCATGTGAATTGCATCTCCACATTAGATAATTACGAAATCAATTTATTAGATATAATTACAGCATTTTATTTTTTTAAGGAAAATAAAAATATATTAATACCACTCAGTTTTTGCATAAGGAGATGAGAGCTCTTCTACAACCATAGTTGATGGCTAGGTAGGAGGCACGACATAGGAAGCGGCGCACAGGAAGTGCTCTAGTATTGACGACAGTAAGAAAGATTATACGCAAGGAAGAAAAAAAATAGGTTTAGAATCAGGAAGAATATGAATTAATTAGGGATTAAAATGTCTTTTAATAAAATATTAAATTAAAAATAAAAAATATCAGATTTGCAAAAAGATTTTTGAACTTTAATTGAAAAAAAATAAAAATAAAAAACCGAATTGTCTGATGTGACATTACATAATTGAATAATACATAAATGAACGTGACTTATTTTTAAGTCACACCAAAGCAACGGCCTAAAACTTTTATACATATTTATAAATTTCATTAGAATGCATTGTGATAATAAAAATTCTCTAATAACAAATTAGTAACAATCATCCATTTTCTTGCTTAAAATAACTTTTTAGTAATAAATAATGAAAAATTTATATAATTACATTCACTTTTGTCTTTTGTTTTATAGTTAATAAGAAATTCATCTATCTATCAATATATGTAGACTTTACTTGAAATTTTTGGAGCCAAGTAGATTGAAACTTTAACTTAATAACAATAGTTGATCTCATTTAAATATGCAACTTTCACTTTTTTTGTTGTTAGATTGAAACTTTAATTTCACAACAACCACTAATAATTATAATGTAATACCAAATGTGTAATTTTTAATAAATAATTAATACTCATAGCAAGAGATTTTTTATAGTTAAAACAATATATATTAATTTTTAAAAAAACAATATATATTCATAAATAATTAGTCCTACTTGGTTCAAAAGATTATTAAGAGTTTTATTTTTGCTTCAATTAGTAAGAGTTTTATTTTTGCTTTTAACTTTTTGTCTTTTCTTTGTATATCTTTTCATATTCAATTCATGCCTTCGTGATTTTTTCAGATTCAATTTATGCTAATTTTTTCTTTTTTCTAATGTCTATCCCAGGTTTAGGAGATTTTCTTAACTTTTATGTTTCGGTAATTTTCTTATTGTTATCTCTTTCTACTTCTACATATATGTAGATAAACATTTTCGTCTCCTTTACTTATATTCTAATTTCTATTAATTTTTTTTGATTATTTGATATTATAACTATTACTTTTCGCTATCTATTTTTTTGGTAAGCATTTTTTTCTCCTTTATTTTGATTTTTATTAGTTTAATTGATTTTACATTTATTACTTATCGTTATCTCTTTTTATTTATCTTTTGATAAAAGAATTGGTCTCTTTTGTTTTGATTTATATTAGTTAAACACCTGTAATACCTTCAATCTGATCGAAATGGACCTCAACGGCGTTAATTTTTTTTTTCTCAATTGAGAAGCATAATTATTATTTTTCCTTTTAATATAATTGTTTTATAAATAATGTATATATTTCATTCTTTACATTGTTCCAATTTTAACCAAAAAAATCAAATACGTATGTAGCTATATGTAACATTTATTTTGTGTAACTTCAAATAGTATTTTTTATTTTAGATATTTAACTTCAAATATTTTTTTGTTTAACAAGACGTAAAGAGAGCATATTATTACTACAACTTTAATTCTTATTTTTTAATACTCTTCTTTGTTATAATATTTTATGTGCTTCCTTTTAATATGATTTATTTTTTACTCAACTATAGGAATAACAAAATAGACTTAGTTTAACAGACTAACCCATTTAATCCACTAAAAAGAGTGAGACGGATTATCATTACTAGCCTATTTTGGAAAGTGGATCGGCCCGACCCACATCCATTTTTTGTGGGCTAGAGTCATTTCAACCCGTTTTTGGTGGACTGACTCACTTTATCATCCCCAATTTAGATGTAACTACTTTTTGAATTTAATCATTTTACATTTTGGAAGTTGTAATATTTCTAACTTGTTTTTAGTAATTTTTAAATTTAATGTATGGATGTTATTTTCCTAACTTGAATTTACTGTATTAATCTAGTATCAATAACATTTCACTTCCCATGGATTCTAGGTTGGTTTTTGCATATATGTTTCAGATTCTGGTTTTGTTTCCCCACTTGTGTATGCTGCTCTTGAAAGTTCAATGGATCTTGCAGTAGGACTTGTTTATGTTACTTCTCATGTGAGATAAGGTATTAAAATGATTGCATGCTAGCATTTATCATTAATTTTTGGCATAATTTAATTACATTTGTATTATTTTTATAATTTTTTTATCTTTTTAAAAATTTTATTTTTATTTTTAGGTGGACTAGCACTCTGATCCACCAATCTACCTTAAAGTGGGACGGACTAGCATTATTAGCCTACTTTGTAAAGTGGACCAACTCAGTTCAATCCATTTTTTTGCTAGACTAGGACTAACCTGAGTCATTTTTTTTCGACTAGCCCACTTTCTCATCCTTACTCAAATAACTTCTTATCTTTATACATTTTGGTTGTATTTTTTCAATGTTTGAAAACAATTGTTAAAAAAAATGTTTTTCAAAATAATAATTTATTTTTTACATCATAATTCATTTGTAATCATTAATATTGAATAAATGTTTTAATAAATGTTTTTATTAGTATAATAAAAAACATAAATAACATATTATAAAGAAACGACATCGTTACCAAGAAGCATCCACATATGTACTAAGAATCCTAAGCACTTTGAAATATGTTATTATATATATATATATATATATATATATATATATATATATATATATTGAATGATTTAAACCAAATTTGTAATGAATTAAATTTATTATGTTTATCTAATCAGACTCGTTTATTTTTAAATTAGTTACTTTTTTGGGTACAAAAATTAGTTACTTTAAAATATACTTCATGAAAAAGTATAACTAAAAGTAATGATTTCATAA